>JAQGBQ010000570.1:0-19346 GCA_034698485.1 Vertagopus arboreus | reverse complement strand
TCAATGAATCTCATAATGACCCTCCAAGCTACAACTCACTTACCAGAGATTCCTCACCGGACGTGGACTCTGATGAGCCAACAATTACTGTCGTGAGACATTTTTGAGTGCTGGATTCATTTATAATTTATTGAATCAGGTTTAGTGAATTTAGGTTTCTTTAAACATTACACCAATTTTAAGTTTCATTCTATTTTTCGCTTCTCATCTCACTACAATCAAAGTCTTCTTTTTTACAATGGCAAACCACAAAAACTCCAAAACTTTTCATCGTCTGCTTCAACGATTCAATCGTGGAGGTAAGGAATTATCAACTGACATTTCCAATCTGTTTTTCGACTTTCATCAACGTCTCAAAGCAGTTGAGAATGTTGCTCTAAAGTCTGCTGTGGCTCAACCTAATCCGAAAAGTGTTACTTCTTTTATTCCTGCTGTGCATTCGGAGTCAGTGTCCAACATTCTTAAAGCTGCCACAGCTATCTTGCCCGTGCAGCCGTTTGCAGGACCAATGGAGCGTCGGTCTACTCGGCCGCTTCCGCCTCCTACTATAACCAGGCCCTCAACTCCGACTCCAATTCCTACTCTTCAACAACGTTCCACTTCCAAAAAGTCTATTTCACCAATTATCTATCCTAAAGGAACAAATGGAACCTGCTGCGTCTAAGGGTCATTCGGGCAAACGAAAAAAGTCGAAAACCCCCAAACGCTCGAAAGTGGTCCTCAGGGATAGTAGTTCCAGCTGCTCTGCAACCAGCTCTTCTGAATCTGAGTCCGAGGAGGACACTGAACAGTAAACAACACCAGTTGTAAGCTTATTTCCATGATTTTTTTTGTACTTCAACTGAAGTTTTCATTTTCAATTTTAATAATCCTATTTTCTTCTGGACTTTTTGGAGCAGTTTTTTTTCGAGTCGTCGCTGCCTTTGTGCAGGAACATCAGTTCCCATGGACCCTTTGGACCTTTAGTTCAACAGAACTAAATTCTCTTTGTTTATTCTTCTTTGGGATTCGTTGGATGTGGACCACTTCCATTCGACTCCATCATCATCCTCAGTTTTATTTTAATTAGCTAGTATCTTTATTATTATTATTATTTTTTCTTTTTTTGTTCAATCAAATATTACTATTTCTCATTTTTATTGTTATGATGCCTTTTTTTAATTATTATTATAATTATTATTCCTTGATTTGGTTTAAAATACCAGGAGGTATTTTTCTTCATGGGGGTGGCGTGTCACCAAAGTGTTATTCATGATGATTAGTCATCCTAGTATTTGATAATATTTATAATATCTTAAGGTCAAACTGTAGTATGTAAATCATTGCTTCTCTCAATAAAGAAATCATTCTATCAGATCAAACAAGCACTAACAATTAGTGTAACAGTAACCCTTTGTAAAATATTATATAGAAAGGTTTATAAAACATTACAATTAGGCGTTTTGAACCTTGAATCTGTAAAAAGCCAACCCCTTGAGCAGTGTTTTCAGAATTGTATGCTTAATTTAAAAGCAGAGTTGGACTTGTCCTAAAAAATTTCAGTTGGTCATTCAATCTTGCACAGTTCACAATCAAAAGAATAAGTGCATTTTATCAATTTTTTTTTGTAGAACTTATATCTAATACTTTGTTAGTGCATATCCAAATTGACAATAATTGGCAATGTCTTCTAGTACAGTCAAAAAACAGTTGGTGCGGTTTTGGTGTCAAGAATGTCCAAAGTCATTCTCACACTCAAAGAGCTTAACTGCTCATTCCAAGATTCACTCGGATGAAATGTCCTTCACTTGTGATTTTTGTGACAAGAAATTCACGAGAACAGATCAACTGATCATACACAAAACTAAACACTCTCAGGATCGTCCATTTAAATGTAAAACCTGTGGTTCTGCCTTTAAAACTAACAAAACCTTAAAAGTGCATCAAAATCGGATTCATTCTGAATCAATCCCAACTTTTCAGTGTCAAAAATGTCCAAAACGATTCAAGACTAAATTTGAACTCGATCAACATAAATCCCGTCATTCGGATGAAAAACCATTTCTATGTCAGATTTGTGAAAAATCATTCAAACGAAAAGACTTATTGCAAGAGCACACAAGAAGTGTTCACTCAAACGATCCTTCATTTAACTGCAAAATCTGTGGCAAAAGATTTGACAGCAAGAGTCACTTATCAAATCCTCTGAGGAACCACACCGGAGAAAAGCCACACAAATGTTAATTCTGCAAGAACAAAGAATTTGCTTCCAATGTGAATCTGAAAATCCACATCGAATCCCGACATTCCGTCATCTCTACAACATTCAATTGTGAACTTTGCCCCAGCAAAGATAAACAAAAAAATACTCTTAAATATCATTTGATAAGTGAACCCAATCAAGGAGACAATCCAGAATCCTGGCTCCGTTATACATTCTGCCAAAAATCATTTGAAACGAATGCCTCCCTAAATTTACACAGAAAGAATCACATCCTTCCTTCCAAATGTCGAATCTGTGGACACGGATTCTCATCTAATAAAGCTTTAGAACGGCATATCTAAAGGTTGCACACGAAAGAGAAAACGAACAAATGCTACTTTTTCTCAAAATCATTTAGTGAGATGTCAGTTTTTATAGATCATTTACGGACTCCCACCAGAGAGAAGCCGTTCAAATGTTCAATTTGTGCCAAGAGATTCAACCAATAGTCATATCTAAGAAAACACTTCAAGCTACATTAAAATCAGCAACCAATGTCAGTGCTTCATCACTATTTCAAAATGTATTATGATTTTTTGTATTCAAAATCTTTCGTTTAACAAATCGAACTAATACTCGATGACATTTTCAAGGTTTAGATAAGACGTTAGACGGATACTTAAATATAATTTGTATTGTAAATTATCATTAGGATCTTGTTGTATTTACTGTTTACAATGAAAAATCTTGTTCATTTTAAGAACTTAGAATCGTATGTTCTTTTAATACTATAAAACAAATTATGATGAACCTCATAAAATAAATATTAAGCTAATATTTTTTGATTTATAAAATTAAAACATCTCCTTCTTGTAAACTGATTTGTCAGTGATTTTTTTAAATTTTGAAGCAGTATTTTTTGTACTGTTTTAAATATTGAATGCTAAGATCGTAAATGCATAGTGGATGAAACCATAAAGATTGTCAAAAGGTGTAAGTTCGATTTATTTAGCTTATAGATAATATACTTAAATGGGATAGAAAATTATTGTTTTGAATTCATGTTAATTGTTTGTAAATATTTCAATATTTTTTGTTAATTTATGAGTTTTCTAGAAAATACTCACATGTTATTTATGAATTTAAAATAGACTATATTCTAGCTAATTGGAGTTCTTATAAACACAACATGTCGTTTTAAAGTTTTCATAAATCTTGAATCCTTCCTTATATATATTTACTATAATGTTTGCACACATAAAAATTCCTTACGATTTAATACATTAAAAGGGTAAATTTTGTATAAATATTGTATTCATTACTGACATTTTTAATTGAAGTCTCGTGAAACTAGTAGACTGATTTAAAATCATGCTGGATATAAATGTTGATAATAATTTGCAATAATTATTTATTTCGATTTATTTATTTATTTGTATAAATTGCAGTCATCCGATGTAACCCAAAATTTAATTCTTTTAAAAATAACTAAAAGTTCGTCTATCTTTTTTTCAATCAAACTCACCACACGCATTCTTAGTACTCTCCCGTTCATCCTAACTTAACATATCTCTTAAAGAAAAAAGTTGTCTTAGTATAAATACAACCCACACAATGGTCCTACCAAACAAAAAATCTGAAAGCTAAAAGGCACCTAATAATATCCAATCTGAAGAAGAAACAGAGATGGACGAGGAAAACTTATCAGAAATTGACAATTCTCAAAATCAAAATACTAGCAACATTTCTACTGACAGTAATCCAGTTTTTGATGCAATCAATGGTATAAAAAGTGACATTAATAAATCAACCAAAAGACTTGAGAAAAAGATCAATGATGTCCAATCAACACCATCAAAATCAACACACTGACAAAAGATGTGATTTACAATCAAACATTAAGCAAAAAGCGGTGAAAATGCCAGCAATGCAATTCAACGATTAAAACATGAGGCTGAAACAATTGATCGTCAACTCAAAAGAATCAATCTTCTTTTTGGTGGAATCAACGATGACAAAGATGAGAAAACCGAAGCTATTATACAAAAAATCAACCAAATAGTTAACACAAAAATCGGAAAGACTGTCCCAATTGACACTGTATACCAAATTGGCAACAGTTCCACCGGGTGTGGAATATAGATATTCCCTATATTCGCGAAAAATAATGAAAACCCTTTTGACTCTTCCATTAACGGCCTCTACAATACATTGCACGCGAGTCACCAACCTATACTCGTTTGCCTTTTTAGTTGTATGTTGTCGGTGACCGGCATGGAGAAAGTGGGACATTTTGGTTTAAAATCCCAGGTTGTTGGCCAGTTAATCGCAATATTGGTACCCGCGATCGTACACAATCACTTCTCACTCTCTAGCTAAATTAAAAAAGCCATTATGGTGTAGCATTACCTCAATCAGTGTTTTTCCGTCGACCTAACTCAACAGCAGCCAGGAGCATTACAGCCGACCTTGTCACAAGAATCTACGTCTTCTGGTACTCAAACAGGGACAGGAATGGCCATTTTTCGCAACAATCGTGGTTTGAACAGAAGTAACTTCACAGACCTATGAAAAGAGGTAACTTTATTTTAATTTTTTAATTTTTATTTTTATTCAAGTATTTGCAATTATATGAGACATTATTATCAACCTCATCTTATTTTTTATTGCAACGTTTGTGGAATGTTGCCTGTCACCATTCGAGCCATGACGTCATTATACAGTCTTATCTATGTTACTCGAGGTTGTTTACATCTTGCATACTTCTGTCCCTATGAATATCAATTAACTGTGTTATCAGTACTTTCATGTTTTTGTGGTTAAATATTTTCTTATGAATACACGACTGGCAGCATATAAATTATACAATGAAAATTATTGTACGGAACATTTTTTCCGATACACTAATAAAAATTCTAATTTCTTCTTAACCCCTTCAAGTTTCTGAATTCGTGTAGAATCTTAATGTATCCAATTCATAATACATTTCAATTATAATTCAGAGTGGCCTTTAAAATATCTTCAATTAAGACATATAATGTGGCCATTATGGATTACTGCAGGTTTAGGACAACTGTGGCGTTAAAAATAGGCGATTGTAGTTACCAAGCGACAACTGTTGTCTGCACAGGTTACTACGGAAAATTATTATATCACCGAAACTAGTCACAGCTGATTAGTGTAAAACTAGAAGGCGTTAACTTATTCCTTTGTCAAAGATAGATTGCCGACTTCCTTAATTAGTTGAACATAAACAATCCTTTGTTTACGTCATTCTGCTAGTCGGTTAGCAGTGCTGAGTCGAAGAAACATGCAAAGTCATTTGGAATCATCTTTGTTTGGTTCAGAATCCATTGAACTCATTCACATGTTTTACCTGTCATTCTGATTAAATTTCTCCTTTAGTGTTGTTCTTTAGTTGTTCCGCTTAAATTAAGAGGCAACAGATATTATCGACGGTTTAAAAGTATTTAAAAGATTTTTGGTTAGTGAATAAGACGCAAATGCGTATAGTTTTAATTTAGGTAGGGTTAGTACTCCAGTACATCGCATCGCGAGTGTCCGAAAATTCTAACAGATTTAAAAAATTAACCGTGGGTACACACTCATTTCATATTCAAAACGTTTAAACGGGAATAATCTGGAGATTTTTTTTAGTTTGAACAACATATAGCTTGACATTATACGATCAAAATGCCAATTTTGATCTTCTGGGGCCATATTTGGAAAAAAGAATGTCATACGGTCAAAGTCTTAGAATAGGGGTCTTCTGGAGATTTTTCCGGTTCAAACAACATATTTCTTGAGATTATACGGTCATAATGTGGATTTTGACCTTCCGGGGTCATTTAGAAATAGGGAAAGGTCAACCCAAGACAGCCTATCCAAGTTAGTTCAACTTTGAAAAACATTTTCTATCTTGTAATCTTTAATCATTTTACCATAATTTTTAATTATTTTGGCATTAAAAATGCACTCTTGTAGGGACGGGCACATTATATATTAGATACATACATACCCGATTGGATTAATAAAACTAACCTAATTATTGCCATTCTTACTTGAATTTTTTGGCATCCCTTCAAGTGCTGTATGGTTTGTGGAAAACATCTCACGTTCCTGATTATCGATGTCAATTCGAAACGAGACTGGTGAAAGTATTTTCTGCTATTTGTATATAATCTCTTATGAAATATTCATAAGAATAATTTAATATAATTTAAGGCTTTTAAACATGTTTACCCTATCCATTAACTTGAATATTGAATTTTCCACAATTTAAATTTAAAAGGAACTATGGTTTAACTTTAACACTTCACATAGTATTGTGACACAGACATGAGAAGATTGTTTACATTTTACTCAAGTAAAATCTAAAACCAAACCCAAGCCCGGCGTTCCCCTTGATTTGCTCAGTAGAAGTACATTGAACCATGCATAACTGAGTTTGCCCCGTATGCAATGTCAACTAATTATAACATTTGGAATTCGAATGTTTAAGGAATCAGAAATGGTGTAAGAGAAATAAAATATTTGAATATTATTACTGCTATATATCTATTTAAATATGTAGGAAATAGTTAGGAAATAGTTATAATGGGTGAAATCTCCTCTCATGTTTTATGAATAATTTCACTACTGAAATAAAGAATTTATTTAAATATTTAGTTATTAAACCTTCGTATCTTCTGTAATGTACAAAAATATAAAATAAATAACAATGTTTTATATAAAAATCAAAATAACAGAATATTTATTGACGCTTAACGACTCCTGAGTAGTGACAACAATATCGTTTTTAGGGACCTATATGTAAACTACTATATATATATCTATGGAATTTAAGTGGTTGCATGATCATCTTTGCATTTAGCCTTGCATACTTTAAACTAAAACAAGAATGTTTAAATGTGAGTATTTTCTTTTTAATTTTGGTATGCATATTGGATTCAAATACAAGTATTCCTTCCAGAATTATGCTGAATGGAGATTAGATCGCTTCATTTAAAAGGCATTAAATACTTTTTAAATACTATTAAACTATGCTATTGAAGATATCTCTTGTAAAATGCCATTAAATAGGCATTAACTTGAAACCAGCTTGGATTGTATATTAAAATGTTTTGATAATTCTAGGGATGAAACATGCAATTAGATTTATTTATTTAATTATCATAATCGACCGAAGAAATATGTTTTTTTAAACTGACTGGTTTTGTAGTGGTGTTGGCTATTTTTAAAATCTTGGCAGACTCTTGTGATAGATTTAGCGCATTTAAAATAAGCACTGTGTGTTTGTTACTATTGTTAAAAGGACCACTAGGTGTATTTTTTAACCAGATTTCAACAACTACCGAAATTGGCAAGCAATGTACGCGGAATGCAATTGCATAACTGGTAGCATGCAACAACGAACGTACACATAGAACGTCCATGTTAATTTTTAATTATTATGAACATTATTTAATGTTATAAAATATTACTCCCTGGACTAATTTAATGCATTGTTATGTTAGAACGGGACAAGCGATTGTCAATAGCTACAACATCCAACAACACAACCACATGCACATATTTTGCCTGAAAACATTGTACTTCCGAAACTTAATGCAGTAAGCAGCATAGCCACGTAATTTAACACGACAAGTCTAATTTTAAACAGGTTATTGATATTTGTTAGAGAGACATCTTAGTGTTTACTACATTCCGTTTAAAGCACTAGATCCAAAAATATTTGGCTCAAATTGTTCGATAGAATTGGGAAGTCTCTCTGAATAGTGTTCAGTAGAACATTATATATGTGCCAGGTTTTTCAAACGACCACAACACTGCCTTCTGTTTTATTTTAATCGAAGTTGTAATTTTTGTCCACTTTTCCATTTATTTAGCGTGACTTTTTCATTTATCCAATACAGCGGCAACAAACATTGCACCGCTTAAAAACCTATAGTACAGCTTTGCATAGCCCGAGCCAGAATGTGCCACACTATTGGATTTTTATACTCACTTTTAAAGACCCATTAGACTAACTTGTATAGCCACGATTTGTTGTTTTTTACCAATCTAACTTGTTTCAATTATTTAGGCAACTTCGACTATTAAAAAATCCGTAAAGGTACCTCTGTATGGTCACTTTGAGTAATATTTATCTACGATATCATGTTGTTTCATTATTCAGGCACCCTAAATAAAGATCATGCAAAATGTTAGATCTCTTAGCCAAGTTTGTAAAAAACCCGTGGAGGCTGTCCTATACACTGAACACACTAAACATGAATTTTGGAAATATACAGAGCATTAGGCGTTCTTATTTTATCACTTTCAACAGAGTCTAGCCTAAATAGTCGATAAACTGAAACGAAATTTTAAGTAGACTCTTTTAAACATATTTAGCACCTATCACCGAAAAAAACAGGCAAAAAAGTTTTGATAAGCTAAAACAATGAGACCGCAAATTTGAGTACGTTTTACGAGCTGTGAGCGGTTATAGAATTAACTTAGTCACTGTTTAAAGAATAGTTAATTTTATTAGAAACCGTCAAAAACCCAAAGAAAATGGATTGGCTTTACTAATAAAATTTCAACCTTCTAAAACGGTAAAATAGGCTATAATTCTTAAGATTGACCTTTTGACCTCTCAAGAGAACCCAATGCCAAAAAGTCATCGCAAAACAACTTCAGATAAGTTAGAATATTGCATGCAAAAGTGAGTTGGTAAGCAAAGTGTACGGTGCCTTGCGGGTTGTGGGAGTCTCCCCTTTGCCCAAGTTTTTCAAAAACTCAAATAAAACTATCTTCAGCAAATTGACAATGGGTTTTAAAAAAAATTAGAGGTTGAAATTATTTGACTAAACTCAAAAAACAATCATATTCAACAAAGAAATACCCATAAGGAGCTTTGATATTTATTCCCGAAAAATACCTAACCTACCTAACCTAACCTAACCTATAATTTGGAGCGTCTGGAAACTACAAAATTGAAACATTCAACTTTTCGGTCCAATTGGTTTGGCATTATGAACTTTTTTGATCGCTATTTTTTGTGAATGGTGACAAATATGTTTGAGAATGTCCAGTTAAAATTTCGTTTCAGCTTGTCAACTATTTAGCCGGCATAGACTCTGTTGAAAGTGATAAAATAAAAACGCCTAATGCTCTGTACATTTGTATTTGATACTAAGTGTCCATAAACTTTTACCATTAAAAAATTCAGTGTCCTACCGCATTGTTTAAGAAGATGGCTGAGAAGGTGGCCCCATAGGGTCACGCTAAACAAAATCTTACAAATCTAGCTTTTTATTTCATATTTAGGAATCATAAGTTACCCCTATGCAAAATGTCAAGTTTGTATGTCTTTCTTAAAAAAAAATTCAAAATTGAGCTGTAATTACATATAAATACACCTACATGCCACTGGTCGACCCCTCAACCGATTTTGCCCATCTTCACACTTACTTTTTTTATTGAACTAATACACATGTGTACCAAATTTCAAGTTGATTGGACAAAGTTGAAGATAGTTATCGTGTCGACACACAGACAGACAGACACACAGACAGACAGACATGATGGGTACATAAGCCCTGGCTCGGGCTAAAAAGGAGATCACAGATCTCCTTATACTTATTACCTTTTACCTTTATCCTTTTACTTATTTTATTTATTTGAAGAAACAGGAACTATTGCATATATTGCAGCGGATTGGTTGTAAGCTATTATTATTATATACTTGTACGTAGTAATATAGTAGTTGCAATAATGATTTAATTTATTAAAGAACAACGAATGAGGATGATTAAGTCGTTTATTCATATACTGAAGAGTTTTTAATGCAAATGGCGATGTTGACTAAAGGGGGTGGAAGTAGATGTACATTTGAAAGCTGAAAATGTATACTAGTACCCAATAAATCGTAAGCTAATTAATTTAATTCTATATTTGTTGTTTTGACCTTTATTTAATTCATAGTTTTATGGATCCCTAATAATTAAATTGAATACGATTATAATTATTTTTTACTTATATTTTTACAGATTTGACAAATCGAAAGCCTACGACGGTGAAGGAAATCGACACTTGCTTGTACTTGTTCTGCTATCAATGCATCATATTACATCCTTTAAACGTTCAAGGGTTCAGAGTACGAGCACACATCAAGTTACATCATCCGCATCAACCACAAACTTTGTACAAGTGGGAATCATGGAAAAAACATTATGAAACCTGGAAACATATCTTGCATCTTAGACGAAACAAGAAGTCAGAGTGTTGCCAAAAAAACAAAACTGATATCATTGATGATTTGCTCTACCCTTTAGAGCCAGTTATATTGGATAACCAAAGAAATCCATATTGGAAATACAAATGTGTTGACATAAGTTATCCATATGACCAGGATGAAAATATGCCATCACTGCCCATAGAAGATATTAATGACAATTTTCGTGTTATTAAAAAATGGAGAAGAGTTGTAAGATGTTTGATTTAAGTAATAATAATAATTATAATTATTATTTGTTACGATGTCGGGGATGGAAATTAAAATAAATAATTAAAATAAATAAATGAAGAGTGATCATTTGGATTTTGGTTAAATTTGATAAAATCACGAAGTAGGAATTTTATTTAATCGAATAATTATTTTTGTCGGAGTTCCCAATACAAAATATTATTACACTAAATATTTTACAAGCTATTAATTTTAATGGCAATTAATTATCTTGGACCACAAGAATAAATATAATTTTCTCTAATTAAAATAAAATGTTGGAAATATTAATTTAACATTTTTTTTAAATTTTCATCTTGCTTAAGAAAGTATACAAATTCGAATGGTAAATCCGAAGCGTCTGTTTAGCCTTTTTATAGACTTGGATTTTTGTCCCTGGGGAAAAAGTTAAGTGTACAGATTTCTGGAGATGTAAAAGTACTCACTTTTTTATACACATTCTTTAGCTTGCATCTGTAGCTGGGAAACCCTTGAGACTTTCAAAGCCTTACACACCAAATCTTCAAAGCTTATTTAAAATATTTTTATCTCTAAAATTATAACAGAATAGAATAATGTTTCTATGCATAATAAAATCGATGTAACATAGTTCCCTCTTTTAAAAAAATGTAATTTCGCAGTTAAATTTGAATTTCGATGAGATCGGAGAAATTCGAATTTTACAAGAAATTAAATGTTTTCGATGTGTTAAAAGTATTAAGTTACATAATAAAACGATAAAAGTATGTTTGTTTTGTTTTTATCTTTTGAACTGAAAAATAAGTTGCATGGGAAACTAATTATCCAAACTTAAAATTATTAATTTAATTCAATAAAATAAATACAAAACCAAAATTTTGATGATGATGGCACGAAAGCAATAAAATGTGGAATATTAAAATTTAGACACAATGTAGAACAATAAATTTAGTAAAAACATGGAAATCTTATAAGTTCTTGATAAAATGTTAGAATTGTATTATTTTTAACCAAAATGCTAATGTTGCAATTTTACTTAAAAATTTAAATATTTCTTACATCCTTTACACATTCATATTATTATAATATTACTTAGGATGTTGTGTTTTAACGTGTGATTTTATGCATGAATTTCTTGCCAATTTTTTGTTGCACTCGTAACATTTAACAGGGTTGTGAGTTGATATATGTTGAGATCGCTGTGTAGGTGTCAAATGGTGTAGTGGTATTTGACAGTCAGGACAAGTAGGATGTTTTATCAATCGCCGTTTTTTAGCAGAAGTGGGGAATGTGGATAGATTTGACGAAAGAGGAGTTTTGGAAAGGTTTTGTTTCACTTTTATAAAAAGATAATCGGAGCTATCTGAATCCGATGAATTAGAAACAGGATTTGGAGGGGATTCGTCATCCAAAGTATGAATATTATTAGTTCTTAAATACAAAGTGTTTTGTCGTCGTGACATTTTATTTAAATTTTTGAAATGAGCTTGTAGAAAAAATTTTTATTTTGTTGTAGTTTTTTGTTTTTGTTTAGAATATAACTGGAATCAAAGGAAAGAGGAAGGAAAAGCACTAAGTGATTAGTATTAAGGAATGTTGGTAGAAGGGTACTAAGGAATTTGTTTTCGGGCTATGACAGAAAAAAGGTAGGAGCAGGTAGATTCGGTTTACACTCAATAGTTGTAGTGCTAAACTCTTACTTAAATATTATATATTTTTAACATGTGAACTTTTTTGTCAGTCTGATAATAATATTATTTTGTATTGTTTCTTAAAAGTATAGAAAATGCATCGAGATGCTACATAAATAATTAAAATTACACATCAATAGACAAAATCAACCTGTTATAATAATACTTATAAAATACCCAGAAAATGTATGGTTCATGGATTATTAATGAAGTTATTCATCTTCGTTCTTTTCAATAATAATAATATTTCCTTAAAATTTAACATCGGTTTCCACATTTATGATTCCGGTAAAACTTCCTACTTCCTTCTTCATTATATCATAAAATTTTAAAATAAATTCAACTGGAAGCTTATATTAATTATTGAGCTCAAACACATTACATGTTTACAAAGACTTGGGTTCTAAAATAATCCAGAATGAATAAAATGAATACTGACTAACCAACATGGCCTGGCAAGCCGGCCATGTTAGTTTTCCAGTATCGTCATTAAGAAGTATGAATAAATATGATAGGATAATAAATATGATACAATATTAAATATATTGTATGAGTACATCAGTATAAAAGCAGTAAATAATCTATTAAAAAGTTGGTATATAAATACAATGGTAAAGAAGCAGTAATAGATTGATTAATAAGTGTTTGTAAGTCAGCCTGTTTGGACCAGTTGTTAAGTTTTTCCATGCTTAACCACAAGGTCTGTTGTTCGGATTTATTTTGGTTCCGTGCAAAAAGTGTATAGAACATACACGGCTGACATGTTCCAGAGCCCCAGTAAGTAGGTTATCAAAATTTATATTCTGACGTCCTGTAAACATAACCAAACTGGGTAAGAGTTGATAATAAAATGGTAACTCTTGTTCAAGAGATAATTCTTGGTAATGAATTTTCCATTCAGGTATGATAATGTTATAACTATCTCCTCCGGCTAATACAAAACTGACTCGGTTTTAAAGTTGGTTGTTTTGAATTCAACATATAAAAATGAGACAAAAAACCGAATGGTCGGTTTTGTCATTTTAAGTTCCATAGATAATTCAAATAGAAATCTTTGCCAGCTTGTAAAGAATGTTTTGAAACATTATCTCCGGCAACTGAAAAGTCCAAGGAACTGAGATTAGTCAAAGCTATCAAAACTTTCCTTTTCGTTCGTCTGTTATTGTCATTTACAGATGTCTGGGGTAATTCTGGAAGATATGACTGATTTGTTTGTAATTGTTTTGAATTGAGCTTGGAGTTCAGAGCGTTTAAAACTTTTAATGTATATCGTGGTTTGGATAAAAATCCCAGATATAATAAAAACAAATCCTTCTTTAATCCTCTTAGAGCTGTATCACGAAAAACAACCGCATGAAGACCTTCTTTTCGGAACAAATGGTTCAAGGTGTGTAGATAAATTTTTGAAGTGTACAAGAAGGTTTTATGAAGTTCCATACGGTCTTGGTGTCTGCAGCTATAGAATGATGGAATAATTGTAAAAATTGCAAAGTGTGAAAAGGTTCAATATGACATAATAAGATACGCTTGTTATAAATGTAGTGTACCAAATATAAATAATGTGAACTATTTATATTTATAAGGGGAACAAAAGCCTTTGTTAAATTATTTCTATAGACACAGTATATATGCGTATTTTTAAATTAACAAAAATTCGTAAACACTTGCTTTGTGTAGCAGGCAATAATAGACAAAACTCTTTATATAATAACCTGCAATAAAGGGTAACAACACATGATTGGTGCAAGATTTCTAACACTAATGAAATCAACATTTATTTGAACTTAATGCTGCTCTTATCTGACACATCAGCAAAAAAAGGTGAAGTAAGAAAGGGTAACCTCACATAACCTAACCTAACCTAATTTTTGTGTCACTTTTGAATTCATCGTATCTCCATGTGCAGAAAGGCATAGTTTTGAAATCTGATATAACAATATGTCTGTCATTAGAACCAAATGATAATAAAGAAATTCGAAGTTTCTGTTTTATGTCAGCTATCGATTCAGTGATTGCTAAAATATCTATTTCTACTGGTAAAGTTTTTTTTATCCCAATTATTCATCAGTTTTATATTTTATAGAACTCTGGAATATTGAACAGAATATTGCAACACTATGTTAACCTTATTCCACATTTTTCTGTATCGAGAGCTGTTTGTAATTGCATGAGAGTTAAGAAGACTAGATAGTTCAGTTGAAAATTCCAGAGTTTGTTGACGCTCTTTGTGTGAATGAACGTTTTAAAAAACATTAATTATAACTTCTACATTTTCTAAAAGCTGTTCAAACACGTTGTCGTTTACCTTTCCGGTGCCAATTATGTCTTTTACTTTACCCATAATATCGCGTATTATAATTTTGCAGTGAAGCTTTTTGATAATCAATTGAGAAGGATGCATTTTTTAGTGTCCTTCATTCAATGTTCGAATAACTTGCCCAGCATTTTACAAACGGAATTAACCTTCTTTCAATTCATGTTCTATAGTAGATAGTTCAATTAAATCTTCAACATTCCTATCACTCAACCCAAAAACCCGGAAAAAGAGATCAATTTTTGGCCGTACTGCAAATGCAGCAGCAAGAGCCGTAAGAATTAGAATATTAAATATCCGTTACAGAGCATTAGGCGTTCTTATTTGCCATTCTTCAAAAGAGTGTAGCCAGCAAAATAGTAGACAAACTGAAACAAAATTTTAACCACACCTTCTCAAACATATTTGTCCCATTTCACAGTAAACAGCAATCAAAAAAGTTTTGAGACACTGCAGCAATTAAATCTCAAAGTGGAGCACGAGTTGTTCCAGGAAAAGAGTCACACAAAAAGTGACCCTAAAAAAGGACAAATCGTCCTGTCATAAAATAAATGAATCCTTTGTTTCAAGGATAGTCAATAGTATTCCAAACTGTCGAAAACCAAAAGAAAAAACGGTAAAAAAGCCACCATTCGTAAGATTGACCTTTTGACCTCCAAAACGAATTCCCAGCCAAAAGGTCACTGCAATACAACTTCAAACAAGTCATGGTATTGTATACAAAAATAAAAAAATAAATTGGGCAAAAAAATGTAAAAGAAGGAGTGGTCCATGCCCTAGAACTTCCAACCACACGAACCGGAAGTAAATCTGCATTTGCCTGCATAAAAAGCGATTCGTTGGTATCAACATAATTTTTTTTTCAAACTTGACGAAAGGTTAATTTTTCTACTAGAAATGCAAAGGGTCTAGATGAATATAGTTAACATGGACCCAGAAAACCCTAACTTGAATGTTACTTCGAAATGAGAAAACTGATAGAAAATGTTCATGGTATACGATACCTTTATCGGCCCAGGAGTCCTCCCAAAGTTTTTCAAAAACTCAATAAAAACTAGCAATAGCTTATTAAAAACGGTTTTCAAAAAACATTGGAAGTCAAACGTCCAAAAGCAGTATTTTGGAGAGCTTAACAAAGTGTCTATCCAACACTAAGAGAGAACAAACAAGGGATAGAAATATGATTTCGAAGAGTATGCTCTTTTATTTCCTCAGGGTTTTCAAAAAGGCGATCTTGTCTCGTAGGGCTGTCCACGATTCAAATTCTTATAGCCTTAGCAACTTTGTCGGCCGCTATTCCAAATACGGAACGGTTTTTTTGTGGGGTCAGGCACGGAGGGATATAGTCCACTTGGTCGAGAGACTCTAGAGCGGGTTTGATAAAGGTCTCGCTGGGTTGAAGCTTCTTTGTCTTTTCGGGCTTTACGGGGTGGGCTGCTCATGTGGCAAAAGCTTGCACCAATGATATCTATGCTAATCACCGTTATAATGCTTCTATTTGGTTATTAGTCGGTATTTGTGACAGTGAGTGATGAGCTCACGTTTATTAGGACATCACTCGTAATAAGAAATCAACTAGATAGAGGAAGATAAAAGCAATAGTGAAATCGTGAAGGGATGTTATACTGGTTGTACCCAAACTAGTTAATGAGCTTTGAGGTCAACAACTTTTTATAATGAGTTCCTGTTTCATGAACTTTCAAACTACAAATTCATTGCCATGAACTCAATCTCTCTTTAAAACTGGTTTTTAACTACGCTGGAGCGTATAAGACAGGTGGAGCTTTGCATCTACTAATGTCTATTCCTTATCTCATTTGGTATCTATTTACCAAAATTCAATGCACCTCAGTGAGAAAAAAATGGAAGTCTTTAACCGACCTACGTGGTATTAAACTGGTTTCCTTTTCGCAACAGAAACAGGTGCACTATCTGTAACAGCTTACTTCTACAAGCTTACAAGCTGTAATAGTAACTTCCTGCTTGGATTCAGGTCAATGGACTTGCTACACGGGTTATGGATGTAGCTCAAACTACCAGTTCAATAACTTTTTGGTGTCATATCTTTTACCGTTGTGCGTCTACTGTTATATCTCAATACTCATCTTAATAAATCGGAAGTATTATCAAAAGAAAGTTGCGCGTTAGCGGACAACAAATGGAAAATATTATCCAAAAAGGCAATGACAGCCGATTCGTAAAAAAAACAAAAGGTATTGTACCGTATAGAGTGGCTATGGAGGTTGAGACAGGAACAATAATCCGGGAATGCGGAAGAGGCTGAGATGAAATATTTGCAATGAAATCGGTAGAATCGAGAGATTGCAGGGACAGAGACTCCCAGTATTCGCCAAGTCAGATATGGTTTAAATATCTATGCAATTTGGGGTGATGTTGAATGGTATGGATATGATAATAAGCCTGAAGCTTCTATTTAGTAGACAAATAGATGAGCCGTTCGGTTGATCCAAACCAGACTAAAGCTCTGGCATTTATTTATTTTCTATATTATATGAGACGATGAGGGTACAAAGAGGAGAGTGGGAGAATATTACTTTCTGTGTTGGAATCTATATAGCCGGACTATGATATGTGCCAGCCAGTACTGACTAATGATATGTGTTTTTTACAGAACCGTTGCCCGTATCTACACCCGTTGTATTCACCAGTGTGACCTTAGTTGATGATGAAAATAAGACAACTCCTTTGCGTAAGTTTACTAAAAAATCGTTTTGATTTTAAATCCAATTTTAACCAAAATATTTATGTGCACTTTCAGGAAAGCGGCCATGGCTGTCTATGGCAGCGCCATTGCAAACACCAACATTTCAGCCGGCTGATTCCGTTAGTTTGTTAGCTGACCTTTTTAATTCGTTTTATTAAGATTTAAAATCAATAGTATTCATAAAATTATTTTTTAAAAACGGCAATTTGTAGGGCCGCATCAAAAACCCATGGTAACACTTGTACCACAACCAAAATTCGAGTATGCAACCAAGCCGAAATTTCCCAGAAAGACAGGCCGTAAAAGGCCAAATAACAACTCAAGAAAACAAACCACAAGTCTGTTGAAGATGCCTATTGAAGCGTATATCTTGGATTTTAAGGACTTCAAATGCCTCGTAAGTTCAGAGTTCTTGAATCTAAACCCTGTCCATACTAACTACTCGTTGCTATGAGACATTTTGTTCATAAACCTGAATTACTGAACCTGAAACCTGAAAGCAAAAACAAAGTGCATAGCAACGCGGTTGCTATAAAACATTTACATGTACTCTTACCTTGTTTTTCTAAATTATTGCAGGACTGGAAGGATACCGAGCAGCAGCGTATTGACCAAAAACTCAAAAGTTATTGATAATGTCTGCCAGTCAAAACAAGATTGACTATTACAACAGCAGCCCCGTCCTTCCCAGCCCTGCAGAGTGCATCCTGTTAAACTTAAAGTACAGCAAGTACAGCTGTGTTGGAAATCGCAGCCTATTAGGATATTAAGCGGGTAGAATTGTATTGTTGAGATTTATGCAAAACAAAATTGCATAGGTTTTTTATAATTGTACTAGACAATCTCATTTTACATAAATCTCAGTCGATCTATCTAGTTATATTCCTAAGCTGCCGATCTGGGAGAGGTCTTGCCTCGCTATTTAAATAATTTCAAATATCCTAAACTTGTTTTTATGGATTTTTATTTATTTTTTTATAAAAACATTTATAAAAGTACAAATTCTCTACATTTCATAAGGTCTACGAGGAGACTTTGGGTGATAAGTTGGACAGAAATCTTTCCAGGAGAGTCGATCTTCTGAAAAAGTTTCAAGTGGAACAAACCCACGATATTGTTGTTATCAATTATGAAATGATGCCTTCAGTTGATATGTGCCAGTTTCTTCAGTTTAGAAGGAACAATTGCTGTAGGGTTGCTTAAATATTTTATTTACATGTACTGAATACCATAAATAAAAATAGCTTTTTACATTTTAAAGAGTCTTTTTTTGTGTAAATCAAACCTCATATAAATAGAAAATACGACTCAATTGGGAATCATTTGGTTTTTAAAACCCAAACTACATGAATTCAATCTACATAATTCTCAAACACATAGAAATATCCAAACTCAAGTCCAAATTATTTTCATCCCATTACATAAGTATATCAAAGTCTATTAGACAGTATACTTCAAAACAGTTTACTTTACTTTCCTATTCCGGACAACGATTTCGGAAGATATAAGCCCCTCAGTTATGAAAAAATGAAAAACACACTGTGAAATTCCCATTCCTCTCGACTCGGCTACAACCAAAACCCAACAGTCCATTGTTTCCACCGAAACGACCTTATTAACCGCTCAGTCCTACTTGGATAGAGACTGCTATATCAGCCACTGATAACCCGTCTACCTTGGACCGACCAACGCTTGAAATCGGCCCAAGAACAGCCGATTTCCTTTCTTTTGATGAAGTTGTTGAATTAGGAAAGGTTACATATTCAAAATCAGACGGAAAGCAGCTGTATAATATATACAAAAGCATGACTCAAGGAAACGAAAATAGTCCACTAACCGATAATGTGATAATCGAAGGACTAAACGTGAGTGAGGGAAGTGCGGATAACTAAACGTGAGTGAGGGAAGTGCGGATAACCAACACTCCTTCAGCAAATACGAACTTGATCCGGCTGCAAAGGCTGCTT
>JAQGBQ010000569.1:0-19348 GCA_034698485.1 Vertagopus arboreus | reverse complement strand
ATCAACAAGAGTTTTGCTGGACTGTTGTTGTTCTTCTACTTTTCCAACTGCAGGATATAATTCCAAAAGATCTTCGAGTCCTTCTGGGGGCTTCATGTTCATGAATTCCTTCTTTAGTAACGCAATATTATTCTGTAAAGATTTAAATCGACGTATACCTTTTAGTAGCAGCACAACAACAAGAATATACAATTATCAATATAGACGGCTTGCGAACCTTAAACACCGTAACAGGATCTGCACATCCAGTAACGCTCTTGCCTGCTCGCTTATCGTTTCGACATGTGACAGTTACTTCCTCCAGCCACTTTTCACACTGACCTAGGATCTCGGCCCGTTTCATCCAGAAATGTGTTTGAATAATCTAAAACAAAATTAAAAATTTGTTTCATTCATACATTCTGTTTTAATTTGTAGACACTCCAAAACTGAATCAAAACTTACTTCTTTGAAACAAGGAGATGGATGTCTGATTTGATCTGAAATGAGTAATATACATCAATTAGTTGCAATAATAGTTCATATATGCAACAGTAGCAGATAAAAAATAAATAACAAAATAAGATCTCACCCAGCATAGCCCATTCTACTGTTGCAATTTGTATTCCTACATTATATTCTCTGTTGTTCTTTTCCCCTTGATCTGTACCTCGAGATTTTTCGTACCCAGGTTCGTTGAAATATGGTTCGGCATTTAAAATTAATGACTGAATAGCCACAAGTACAGGAAGGAGGCTGGAAGTTTGAGGATTCCTGTCGGTAAATAATTACAATACATGTATCATTTGTTGAGCAAATCAGAATGTATAAAAATTAAACTTTTCTATTACCATTTTTCTTCGGGTCTTCCATGCCAAGTATTCAATATACTCAAGCAGACTTTTCCATCCGTGTATAAATTAGGATTGAATCGCACTCTTTGTCTTCCATTCGTTTCCAAATTTATCATCATAGGGGAATTCGGATAATCATTAGGGAAGAAAATATCAAATTCAAAGCACCCGTTTGAATAAGGTGTTCCTGAGGGTCCAGTAATCAGTACTTTCATCACATCCAATCTGTCGTTGTCACAACGGACGAAAATTGTACTTCCGTAGGCAATTGGTAGGGAAGTTGACAAAGTAACGCTTTCTTGGGCCAATCGTTTTAGTCTTGCTGGGAAACTTCTTGCTGTCCTTACATTCCCTTCATAATGATAAGGTACTGTAAATCGTATGCCTGTACCATCCTCTTCTTCGGAAATCATCTCGAAAAAGGCTGCATTTGAAATCAAACAAGCCACAATAAATAGATTTCCAATTACTTGAATATATTTATCAAAGAATAAAAAAACCTACCGAATTGCAATTTCTTCATCTCGTCCAAATATCTTTCTTCAAGAGTTCTCTTTAGTGGCGAAATTAAAAGCATAGTTTCGTCCATCATTTCGATATCCTCTGGGCCCAATCTTTTTGCCAGCTCTGCTACCGACTTCTATAATTTGGAACATTTAACAAGTGAATTCATTATAGTATTTAATAACATGAATAGCATATATATATATATATACAAATTGACATCTTTAATTACTTCAACAAGAACTGCAGTACATTGAATATCCGGAATGAGAAGGGCTAGACCTTCGTCTTCTAACTCTTCCAATACCTTGGTGGTAGACTTGCTTTTACTTTTTCCTTTGGTGTTTATTCTACAATAATTTTTTGTATTTAAATATATACACAACTGAATGTAAATAAATGTATCGTTTATTTTAATTCAGTGAACTTACGTCAGTCTTTTTGAGTAATTATCGACTACATCCTTCATTTTACTAAGCAAAGTTGAAATGCACTGTTCGTCCGAGGAGCAAGAATTTCGTCTCTCCCAAGGAGCCAGCAGTGGAAGTAATTGCTGGGCTGATACTAATGACCGAAGGAACTCCAACACTGACTTGTAAAGCGGCACATGACGAGCCATGTCCAACACTAACAAACGAACAAACAAAAAACAATAAAAATTTAAGGTTCATATCTATTAGTACAATTTGTAAACAAGATAGTTACCGGAATCGTTGCGAAGGTATCCTGCAATTGCTGAAAAGAGGCAAGAACTTCGTAGTAAATCAGTCACTTCGGAAGGTAAAACTGTTTCTGGTTGAGGGGGAATTTCACTATCTGATGGTGACTCTACAAAATGTTCCTCAAACCCTCTTGATATTCTAGGATTAATAAAACTGGACAAGAGATGTAATAAGCACGTAACGTTTTCCTCTTCTGCCTTCTTTTTCTGCATTGCCATTTCCACATCCCAACTTTGAGCCGTACTTCCAGTTCCGAAGCCAGTTCCTTTAGCCCAATAAACGTGAGATTTGTCATCAGATTTAGAACCTTTCTCAGGATAACCAGACTGAGCCTTAGTTGCTGCAATAACCAGCTATTAAACAGAACATCAATACATTAAACAACCAATAAGTTGTGAAAATACTAATAAAAAAAACGATGTGGTTAATAAAATACCTCATGTTGCAACCCAGGCACAAGGGACGGGTCACAATTTTGATGAGTAAATACTGCTAAGCAAGCTAAAATAAAATGCACCGCCTTCACATCAACCATTGCACGACGTAAAAGCCGTCCTTCATCCGAGTTGACAGGCAAAGCATCCAAAAGACCTCTTAATACTTGAAATGGAAGTGTAGGCAGGGTTTTTGCAATTGCTGAACCAAAAATGTCATCTAAAAAATATATCAACATTTAATTGATGCATTCGACAGTATCACTATTATTATGAAATAATGCGCTTACTTCCATCAGCGTCATCCGTAACTCCCATAACTAATCGAAGCATACACTGAGCACCAATTCTTTCACCAAGAAGAATTTCAGAAAATCTAGGAAGGCTTAAAAACAAGCCAAATGCAGCCATTGAATGAGGAGGAATACCCGGTCCAGGACTAAATTGACGAATACCAGGTGCCCTCTTTATGATCGGAGTTGAAGACGCTACCATGCTATCCAGCATATCCTGTTTTATAAATAAATACTTAATACACAATAACTAGTGACCGCAATTATTTTTCAAAGTTATCTTACATCGTAAAAGTCTTCGGTACTTTCAATCTTAACCCATTCGTTATCGTTTACGGTTACAGGACTATCCTTATCCATGTTCATTACGAGGCCAACTGAAAAATAAAATAGAATTTGAATAAAACTGGTAAAGAACTATTACAATCTATTATATTGTAGCATTACCTGATCCTGTGAACTTGCTTCCCACTGCAATTTGCCTTAAAGTCTCTGGATACACGACAGGAAGGTGCTTGGCTAATAATCCTAACCCTCCAATTCTACTAAACACTTCAACGGTGGAAGGAAGTGGTGTAATATTAAACACTCCAGGAATAGACTCGCGTAAACGAATATCGGCCAGGCCAGGTCCTTCTGATTCCCCAATATTAGCAGACGATGATGAAGGCGAAACACGAGAACTTCCTATATATACAAGTCAGATGTCAGATAATGAACTAGATGTTAAATAAGATTTAATTTCTTACCTGACGCAGACGGAATTTCGGTTCTAATAGTAAATACAAGGGTATCTAAGAATGCATCGGGTCGTTGATGTCGTACAGCAGCCATTAAAGTTGCAATTGGTATATTAGTTGGAATTTTCACATCTGGATACTCTTCCAGCTCAAATATCTACGCAAAATAATTCCATTTTCAAGACAACTACACAATTCGCAAATTAGCAAATGTTATGACATAATAATCTTACCATAGTCGGCCCTTTTATTTTGTCGCCGTCCCCATTTGGTTTCACTTCTGTCGCACCTTCAGGCTTAAGTTTCTTGGAAGCCATTTTAATTGGACGCTTCGATTCGGAAGCTACACGCTTATCCTTAGCTGCGTTTCCTGACATTGCTAATTGCATTTGATCAATTATTTCCAGCCCCGCTTCAATCAATCCTTGTTCCTTTTTCAGCATAGTCAAGAATCTATTTGGGTCTGCTGAAGCAATTGCCATCTTTTCGAGCTTTACTCCATGTGGTTCTAATCATTATAAAATTCAAAATGTTAATAACAAATGGAATACTACTAATCATAAATAGCATTAGAAATTATAGTAATTCGTACCTATCATCTTCATTAGTTCGTATGAAAGCGTATGGGTGCTCATGTAAAATAGTCTGTCACCCCCATTCACTCCCATTGAGGGATGTTTATCCTTCAACAGAAGAGCACTGGCAGGACATTTCAGAGGATACTTTGATGAGCTCTTTACATGTATCACAACCTTTTCATTTTCTAGGAGGAGTTGGATCAGCAGTCGACGACAAAAAGATGACATTGAGTGAAGAAATACTGCTTCTAAATTATAATAAAACCAATCAAATCAATGTACAAAATAAGCATTTAAGCAGAATGAATTTGTTTTAATGTTAACTTACTATGAGGAGAAGACTTTTGAGTAAGAATAATTTCTCTCAGGCACGTTGCTATAATTTTCTGATTTTCCGGATGAGACCAACAGCATTTTGCCAAGAAATTAATGACTACTGACTCCAAATCATAAACGTTGCTTCCAAAGAATGCAGCTTTTAAACTTCCAGGAAGTGTAGACAACAGATTTAAAATAGGAAGCCAAAATCCTATTCATAAATATCAAAAAAGAGTTTAAAATACATTATTTCACCATCACATTGTACATGTAATTCCTAATTGCGACTTCGAACCTGATCCTTGAGATCCAAACCAAGTTTTTAGCTCATTAATGTTACAAAGTTCGCCATAAAACTCGAGTGTTGCAATAAGAAAATCTGGTGAGATGATGTCCTTGTTATCTTGAGAGACTTTGTTGCCGTTTATCCACCTGTTTGTGTAATGACTCCAGAACTCTGAAAATAATATTTAAAATTGTAATTCAGCCGAACAGCGCGTATTTGCTAATCAGCAAATTCCTATCATTACCCATGATTGACGAATTGAGTTGGACTAGTAATTGTGAATCTTGGAGCATTTTGGAGGCCATGGGAGATTGAGTCGCTCTCCCCAAAGTCATAAGTTTGGTCCAGCTCAAAAAACTTCGAATGTGAGAAACGTCTTCTAATTGAATTCTATCCCAAATACACCCTTCATCATACCACTGTTGCAACAGGTCTTCCAACGGCTGGTCTTTTTCTGAAGAATAAATATAGAATTTTATTTGTATTAAATGTTGTTGTCTATAAATTAAAAGTTTTGTCGAACCTGTCCAATCCATCTGCTTAACAACTTGCATATGAAATAGGAGATAAACAAACAGCCATGGTCGGCTAAAGCAGAGTGAGCATATTACGTGATCTATAATATTTAAAACAAAATAATAACATTAACTACCCGGTGCAGGAAATACCGATTTTTAACAGTAATTTAAATTTACCTAATGCAATTTTTAACTCTGATTTCCCATCCAGTTTAAGTGACCACTTGTACAATTTTCTACGGAATCAATGAAAATATTAGTACCATTCTATGGAGGTATACTTTTTTCTAGAGAGAAATACCTTAAAAGCCCGGAAGTACATAATCCAGAAAGATCAGTCTTCCCAATCGATGCTATGTGCCATAAAGAGGCTGCTACGGCTTGAAAATATTCAGGAGTAGCTGGAGAACTTGTCAGATTCTAAAGTTAAAAATTAACAATCAATAAACTGAGAGTTGAACAAATAAATTTAAAGTAACTGATATTTTTTTGGTGTGTACTTACGGGATCAAAATTGTCAGCGTAAGATTCTAGCCAAGTTATCATTGCAACCAAGTTGTCGTAGCCCCACTGAGGAATATTACAGCACAACTTGAAAAGCAATTCCACAACAGTACTAAGTTGAGAAAGTCCTCCAGCCGCGTGTGGATTGACAGCTGCAACCATTCCTTTAACAATATCAAAGTATTTTGGAAATTAAAAATGCGGTCATGTTACAGACATGTAACACAGCTCATGTACAAAAAGTATTGAGATGCAAATTACCGTGAGCAAATCCCATTTGAACCGGACCCAGAAGAGCAGTCATGAGCTGCTCACTAACATCACGGCGAAGATTTCCAAAATGAAACAAAACAGAAGCTACGTGGGGTAAATAGATGTCTTGAGCTTTTCCGTTGGCCACAGGAGCGATAAGCATTGAATAACAAGATTCTAGGACATCTGGAATATTCACTGCCGTTTCAATAATACGACGACACAAGATTGGGTTCTGTTCTGAGACGGATATCGCTCGATCTAATACGTACATCCAATGGGCACTGTTTTACAAAGAAAAAACATTATTTAACCATACAACTAATGAAATTACATGATGTATATTTTTTAACCCTACCTCGATTCGAAACTTTTAACACTTTCAACAGCTGAAAGTCCCTGTAGAGCCGCTTCAGAAAATGTCGTCGATCCTAGTAGTCTGATTTGGGAAAGACCGAGATTATTCGAATCTTTCGGCTTGAATAGTCGAAGCAACACAGTTTGTGCTACTTCCGGTTGTGTCAATTGAATACTTATGTTGGACATTCCGCTACAATGCACTGGTGGGCTATAATAAGTTAATAAATAAGTTAGCATCTCAAGCAATCTGTAGTTGAATCTGATGATAACTGTAGATGAATAAAACGTACCCCATAGGCAATGTTAAGTTACTTCGATCCCGTGAAATTTCAACCATTATTGCAGACGGACATGCTGAACACGACAAAAATTTTAAATTTTCATAACTAAAACTAAATAAATGGATTGCCAATAGATGATTGATTTCTTACTGGATAAAGATGTCATGTGGGGCACTACGTGAACTT
The DNA here is from genome assembly GCA_034698485.1 of Vertagopus arboreus. Taxonomy (NCBI): domain Eukaryota; kingdom Metazoa; phylum Arthropoda; class Collembola; order Entomobryomorpha; family Isotomidae; genus Vertagopus; species Vertagopus arboreus. The sequence goes on along the minus strand of JAQGBQ010000569.1, from coordinate 12,539 downwards.
CCCGTAAAAGTACGGCACAAGGTAACGAGATGACAAGTTCCAGGAAACTTTCCTCTGGAAAGAAGTGGTATGACCAAACAGGAGTCCTTGCTCTCCGATGAGGAGGGGTTGCTTGAAGCAATACTTCAGAAGGATGTGCTGAGAAATTAGTCGAAGAGATCGTTCCTGCAAACAATATTTTCTGGTTAATAAAATTGCCATCAAATTTTGCATAGTAAATTAATGGGAAAAAACTCTTACCTAAAGGTGCAACATTAATCTGGCCTTCCTGAAGCTCAATCGGTTCACTTCCTATCTTTTTCGGTCCGATTCCAAACAAAGCGTTCGTATCTGTTCGTCCAATGTACTGAGTAAGTATAGAAATGAAGGTCGGACAACTGCTGAAAAACTTTCTAGCACTAACGACAAATTTTTCACAAACAGCCTGAAAACAACACAAAATACAAAATTATAATTATTAGCCCATTAAACATTTAATAGTATTAATAGTAAGGACATACCTCAACACACTTCAACTCTGTAAAGTACTTCAAATTCTCTTCTTGACTTATTACTTTTAACACCATGAGCACAAATGTCTCCGACACGATCAACGGGCAGCAAAAATCATCGTATGCAGTTTCTAAATAACGATACAATGATTTATGTTAATAATTCTCAACAATTTGTAGTTTCGTAAGATATATTAAATATAAACTTACTTGAGAGGAATTTAAAAATCGGTTCGATTAACCATTTCGAATGGGAAGCGTTGTTTTGAATTTTAATGAACAAATGAATCACAGCATCAACAACAGTAGTTGGAGTTGATGTTTCCATAATATTGAAGGCACTAGCTAAATCTCCACTAACCAGAACATTTATGCTATTAGGATTCGCCATAACAGAGAGCATTCTCATCATGGTAGATTCCATTTGCAAAACTAGAGTATACAATCATAGAAGAGTATTAATATCTTATTATTAATTATTCTGACCATGTTTGTTTTGTTGAATTTGAATATTACCGATATCAGCGATTGTCTTGGGTTGATTATCACCACAACGAGCTACGTAATGAGTCAAAGCGTTTTCATACTCGCTTAATTGAAACGACTTTGACATCTGACTCAAAAATTCTTGAACTGTGGCATCAGACTGCAATAATTTAATAATGCACACGAATGTAATAAATTACAAAAAATAATTTATAAATAAAAAATATTACTTACAGTTGAAACCGTCTTATAAGGCAAACTAACAAACGATGCCATGAATGACACCAAACGAAACATGACATGTTCAAAGGTCTGTGTTTTTCCTGATTTAGAGTCACCATTCCCATTATTTGAAGGACAAGCCGTTGCAATAGACTTCAGGTCTCCTCCTGGTCTTACAGTTAACTTATTTGGGAAAAATATATACTGATGCAGAATTTGAGCTATAACAAATACCATTACATATTTAGTTAGTAAAACCATCAAAACTAATTGTCAAAGGATAGGTAAATACAAATTCTTACCTAATTGCTGCATAAGACTAATGACAGTAGCTGGATTGACATAAGACAAGTCTGGGCAGGTCAGCCTGTCCAAGAATTTGTTAAACGCATCTAATGGAAAATCAGTGCTAATAAACGGTCCCGACAAGAATAAACTCAATACTCTAAGCAAAACTTCTTTTAGGCATGGAGTCCATGGGGTTCTGAAACAATCAATGTAAACAAGAGTTAGTACAAAATTAACAAACCTACAATAATTATTCAGACATGGAAGATAACAGTTTTTAAAATTTACCCAGCACTAAGTTGTCTCAATCTCAGCAAAAAGTTGAAAAAGTGTTGACAGACAGTCGGACCAGCCTTAATTATAAGAGATTCAAATTACTACATTAATAAATTACAATCTGTACGGTACAAGATGAATGATCAAATTAAAACTTACGGAAACCACATGACTCTTTTGCAAATTCATCCCACTTCCAGATATAAAACGTAATATCATTTCTGGAAAACATTTATCGCTCAAGATATAAAGCCACATTCCATTGGTAGAATTCAGTGCCCTTTGGTTGGAAACAAGGTATAAGCATTGGAAAGCTAAACCCCATTCTTGCACTCCGATTCCCGTATTTCTAAAGATTTAAAAATCAATTGCTTGTTGATTGTATATTTTAAAATATTGTGTATTGCATGTTTTTGTATGGAATTACTTTGTGAAAGCCATCATGAGTGAAGAAACGGAAGAGGACGAGAGTGGAACAACAGGTTTGATCTCATGTGCATCGTCCGTTCCTGATATTTCCAAATTGATGCTTATCCACAGCTGTAGAACTTTTTCAATGCTGACTGAGCAGTTCTAAAAAAAATTACAATTACTTTTAGTCAAAACAGCAATCATTTGATCGAACAATGCATTGCAAAATAACATTAACTTACCTCAGAAGCCATCATTTGAAAAATTCTTTCAAAGCACTCGGATAGTAACTGGCAGGATTGTACGGTTGGAGATGGAATTACACTTTCAGGTGTCTCGACTTTAGCCAAAGGCGTTGCACTCTTTAGAACGTCCACAGGAACCTTAATTTTAAGAGGAATACAAAAAACTTTTATATTCTTAATACATTACACAAAAAACAATCGTTCTTTTTTTTTAGATTGATAAATTACCTCAATTGGTGCTTTAAGAGACTGGCTTAAAACCTCTGAATCAACCACAGCCATCATCCTCAGGCGAATCTCAGTTGTACTTTCAACTCCATTTTCTAATCGAGCGTCCAATGCAGTTGAAACACTGGTTACACACGGTGGCATTCTTTTCCCTAGAAAGTTAGCAGACTTCTTTCCATTTGCACTACTGCTTCTTGCTTCAGTTGGATTAAAAGCAAAATGAACACCCATTTCTTCAAAGTCGCTATCTTCTGAGTCACAACTCATGGTACTGTCCATTTGGGTTGAGCTAGCCATTGCCCCCAACATTTCATTTACTAGAAAAGAATATACATAGTTATCATTATATTAATTACTACTACGAAAAAATAGTACTAGGAAATCTTTCGAACCTGTTTCGGAGTCGACATCGTCAATTGCCATATCTTCAACGGCACTACTACTAGTCGTTGTTGAATTATCTTCTACTCCAGACATGATATCTTCATTAAAGCCCCCGATTGGTGTTGTTTCCACTTTGTCATCAGTCTTGGATGGAAACAGTTTCTCTCCTTCAAGAATATCTTGTGTCAAGCACATGACAGCGTGAGATACCCATGCGGAAGACCAATTCTTTTGACGAACAAAATCACTACCAACAGCGTTTAAAATTAATCCAATCAATTGATCTGCAGTAAATATCGAGCCAAGTGGGATAACAGGTCGACAAGCCGTGGCTATTCGTGCTAACGCTTTACAGGTAATCAAGTATACATCTGAATGACAAGTTGAGTCCATTCTAAGTAAAAGGAGACCAAGGCCTTTAGCAACATTCGAGCAAAGTTTTGGATCAAGATTCAAGTTAATCTCAATATCCGGGGTTGAACAGCTATCATCTTTTCCATCCTTGCTGTTCATGAGGCTGCGTTTAAACAACATCTCAGACCTTCGAATTTGCAGCAAGTCTTTAAAGTGTTTGGAGGATTGAAGCTTAATGCTTTTTCCTATACTGGCTTGTTTCTGTTTAATTGCTTCAATTTTATTTCCAAGCGCGGAAAGTTGCATACCAAGTCCTACAACAGGCTGCTATAAATAAATACAAATGTTTTTTTAATGAAAATCTTTGAAACTCAAAACGGATAATTGAATAAACATGTGATACTAACAATGTGATTGGCTTGACTTAAACCCGTTGCGACCGAATCTAATTCTTCGAGTTTTTGTTTTGTGGCCATCATTTTCTTTTGAATACGTCTTTTAAATCCACTAAATCCAGCAGGTTTTGCTGGTCCAGTGATGCGTCTAAACAAGGCACTTTCTCCTTGAATAAAATCCCATCTGGATGACAAACAGCTCACTACAAAAAAAACGAAAAATCATAAAACTCATGAATTATCGTGATGAAAAAAAGACAATTAAAATATGTTTCCATCTTACCATTCTTGTCTTTAGACTTTCGATTTCCATTGGACGACCCAGTAGAAGATGAGTCAGAGGCCAATGTACAGTTGATGCCATCCAAACACAGGCACAAATACATTATAACCCACCCCAACAAAGTCATATCCAATTTTGAACTTAGAAATCCCTTTGTACTTTCGATTGGTGCCATAAGCTCAACTAAGAGCTCAAGAGCACTTTCTAAAACATTAGAGTTTTGCCAACTAAGTAAGGATTTTTGGCCCAGGTAGACGAGTAAAATAAAAACTCTGCAAGAGCAAACCAAACAAAATTAAGATTTATGTTGTCATTAAGTCCAATAAAATGCGTAAATCGTGTATATCAAACCTGTCTTGTGGAAACAACGAGCTTCTTCCAGATGCGAAAAGATTTTTTAAGGTGGAAGCAAGAAATTTTCCCCACCATGGTTGAAATCCACACACTCGTAGCATTAGCATACACGTTGACAGTTGAGATTGCCCATTTTCTAAAACGCAGATGTTACGGAAAAGGGCTTCGCAAACTTCTTGATTCATGTGAGTATACATTGAATAGGATATCACCTAATATAAATAAATCCGTTCATTACCGTAAATTATCTCAAACATATCATGTAGAGAAACTGATAAATATCTTATAAATATATGCCATAAAAATTACATTTGAGCCAACTTGAGAGCTTGAAGCCAAGAAACTTATTCCCAGTAGAGACTCGATCAAGAACTCTGATAGTAAATGTACTTTATCAGTACAAATTTCATCAAGAATAGATAATGGTCTATCTGTTATGTTTCTACTGGACTGGGGACACAGAGATTTTTGCAGCCTTTTAACCACATTCTTAGCCACATTTAGCTGCTGTTGTAGAGTTATACACTCCTGAAAATATGTTAAAATACAATCAGTTAAGAGAATTCCAATTTGCAAACAATCTACAATGAACTATTTGAAATCTTTTATACCTGATATGAGCAAAGAATCACTTGATCTGCAGTATTGTTTAATCCCAATTTGTTCCTTTCTTTCCCTTTGGGCAGGTAATACGATATGTGGTCTGTCAAAAACGTTGAACATTATTTTAAAGTAGAAAGTAAATTTATACATTAAAACAAATAACATAAAATTTATCGTACCAAGTGGAGATATTTCGGGTTTTAGTAAAGGTTCCAAAAGCCGTCTTAACTTTGAACAAGCAAGCTGATACCGACAACCAATATCTTCAACCAAGTAAGAGAGAACTGATAAATGTGCCTGTACGTTAACAGGGTTCAGAATTGCCACATCTTCAGGCAAGTTAGCCCCAGATTGTATGTCACTTGGTAAAATTGCAGTATGTCCGTAAAACATTCCTGTAAAAGATCAAACAACGAATCGTAATTAAGGTTTGGTTTTATGGATAAAATATAATAATATTATGGGCTGCTGCTTACCAAGTGGAATTCTGCATTTCGTAGTTCCCATTCCATACCTTCCAATTACGGTGATCTAAAAATAAATATCAATTATAGTACCATTGCAAACAAAATGTTGTATGCGATTTTATTATATGTTGGACAGACCTTCAGATATCTGCAAATAGCAGGGGGTTGTAGGTCACTCACAACTAACGTCCTCGTGCCAATGTCGCTTGCAACAACAAGTCGTTGACCGTCTGTGTCTTCACGGTGCAGCCAGATATCAATAGACAATGAGACCAAGTCAGTGCATGACGGAATAATCATATCTGTTAGTAAAATTGGAGCTCCAAAATCGAGAACGACAAATCGCCTTGCACCAGAATGCATTCTGTCAATCACAATGGCTTGCTGTGGTGGAACATACATCATCTGCTGTAGAGGGATACAAAAAATAAGATTAATTTGAATAAAATGCATTTAGATACACTGATAATATTTCAATCTTTCTTAGTTACCTGCCACGGGGACAAAAGAAGCCGTAAGCCATCATTTTCTGGCTTAACACTCTGATCTTGAGCTTTGTCTGACGATTTTGTCGAAGAACTTCCTCCAGCCATTAATTTTGAGGGGCCAGCTGAAGTAGACGACGTAGTGGGAGCGAGAGGTGGTATTAGAGAAATAGATCCTAACGATGGCTGTGTAAAAAGGTATATAATTAAATTAGGATGAGTGTATATATTGGAAGACGCTCACGATATAGGAAATATGAATTACCATAGTCAACACACCAGGCATTTGGGAAGCAATGGCAGCCGCAATATCGGGATTAGAATATGGTATTTCGACCATTTTAAAATTGCTCTCCATAAACTTGAGGTCATGAATCATGTCATACATAATGTCAGTATTGTCCATCTTTAGAGCTTTTTGAAGCATCATAAAATGCTCCATTTTATCCGGTTCTGATTTTTTAGACCCCTCTCCAGTCTGGAGATTAGTAAATGGTTCCCAAGGTTGAGGTAAAGGTACAGTTGAAAAAGAGTTTGATGTAATGCCTAAACAAAACAACGCTACTTTTGAAAAGGGTAATGCAAATCATACATGGATATGTTAGAAAACTGACAAACCTAAGTCTATTTTCTCAATACGAGTACCGTCACTTGCTGCATGACATGTAAAATGCAATGGCTGCAATAAAAATAAAAAAGTAAGATGAGATGATGTCCTAAGTCAGCTTTAGAAATATACCTATTAAATCAAATACCTCAACTTCCAACAATCCTTGTATTTGCTGTTTTGGTGATAATGCTCCGAGTTTTCCCCAGCGTAGGTTTAATGGATTTCCCACCAGCAAATCTCTGAAATCTACATCTTTCAAGCCCCACAAGTGAAATGTTCCTGAGCCAACTGAACTGTTCTGACCATCTCCGCCACAAAGTCCAGCATAAGTTAACGGATGACTGTAAGATTTTGTTACTGGAGGAAGTTCTATTTCGAACAATTCTGGTTCAAATGGAGTTCCATACAATCCAAACCTTCAAAGTATATACAAGCATAAATTGTTTGATACATTCACTAGCATGAAATTTGCTGACCATCAAATTTAAACATACCTTGTTCTCAGAAGAGCGTGAAGTGGATCTGTTCGTTTTTTGAGTTCTGGAAAGCAAAAAAAAATTAAAAATGGGCAAGTACGAATGTAATATACTGTGATATGCGGAAAATCTTACCACAGGACACATCCTTCAGTATATTTAAGAGTGATTCACTTGCAAGGCCTAAATCCTCATTGCGAACTCGATTCAAGAGCAAGAAGAACCATTGAAGAGATCCAGCGGAAGTACAAGATATAGTGTATGGGAGCAGATTCAATAAGCTATTCAAAACTGCCGGAAGAAAAGTCCCTTCATCGTTTTTGTTAAAGTAACTTTCCACCGCACTGTAAAATAAAACAAACAGTACTTTTTAGCCACTCCCCCGAATAATAATATTCCGAATTGAATTTACAGAAATTAGTAACTTACTCGATACAAAGTACTAGCAATTTCGCACATTTATGCGCGGTTGACCTGTCCGCCATTAAAATCCCTTGCATAACCAAAGCCTCAAGCTTGGACTGAACGGCACTAATGAACTTTAAGCTGAGCTCACTATTTCCTACTGGAGGTCCACACAAATTTACGGCAGCTATCCAAACAAGAAGTTCTAAAGCTGAATTCTGAGCCGCATAACTATTTTCCTCCCCTTCGAATACTGCCAGATTAAGCAAATTCCGAACAAAGTTCTCTGATGTTAGCATTGCTTTTCTTTCATAGCTGTAAAACAAAAACAATTTTGATTATTCCATTTCTTGATTCAATGGTTTCTGAGAGTAAACATTCTTACTCTTCATGAGAATGGGAAGTAGGTTTAATTTGTCGAATTGTAATTGAAATCTCGTTTAACCAATCACAGCCTCCGTAGTCTCTTCTTTTTTCACTTTCAGTCACACTAGTAGACGTTAAGTTGTCAATCATCTTAACATGTGAGAGGGAAGAATGAGATGATGTAAATGAAGGAAGAAATTCGACAAATATTTCGTCCTTGGTTGGGTCTTTACTCCAGGCTGATTTTAAATGAGGTTTAATTTGGAACTTTCTAGTTTTCGTTGGATCGGATTTCACCTTAGTAGCAGGAGGAGGTGTCGGTCCCTAATACATTTCATATTATCATGAATTGTTCAAAATGGAAACAACTGTGAACTCTCGAAAAAATACTTACCGGAGATTCGTCTAGTTTTCCAACATTTTTTGCTCTGATGTGAAGGTAAAAATTCCTTCCTTTTCGTAAAATTAAATTTGGACTAGTCATAACGACAGTTCCACCTTGAGAAGAGAGATCAACATGGGAACTAATGTCCAATGGTCCACAAACCAACTCAGCATTTATTGACTTCAGGAACTCGTTTGATAACGCTTTCATTTTTAGCTGGGATCCAAAATCTATTTTCTTATCAACCTCTGGAACTCCTGTTTGAGATTTGCTCTTCATTACTCGATACAATGCAACTTCGATAGAAGGTAAATAACTTGCAATACATCCCGCTTGAAGTATAAACTGAAATTAAATAACGTTATCAACTTAAGAATTAAGAAACAGTGAACCAAAAATGTTATTTCGAGTTTGGAATAATTTTGGTAATGTTGCTACCTTGAGATCAATATGACCCACTCGAGTTGATTTTGGTAAAGTAATTTCGAACAAATGCTCCTTCTTTGAATTTCTACGGGAATAAACAATGATTACAATCTCCGAACCTTTCTGATAAAGTATGTATCTAAAAAATATTATCTTACTTGTTTCTTTGCAGCCTCCAGGTGAGAGTACTTCCATTTAGCTCAGTTTCATTATGTTGCAAATGTTGAGGATGCTTTCGTTCTTTCTGTAAAGTCAAAAAATAAAATATCAAATTTAAGCAACCTATTTTCGATAACAATGTCCGCTTCATATACATTTTTTCATGCAAAGTACCTGAGCCTGTATCACTTTAAGCCAACATGACGGAACGTTAGCACTAAACGACGGTTTGATATTTTCAAAGCTTGTTAAACTCAAGAGAGCCTTCAAGGAAGCTAGTGTCAGGGCTTGATTAACAAGAAGTCTTGGATCATGAATTGAAATACTGGATTGTTCCATTTTTATAATACTCTTTCGTGCTATTTCTGTTTTCGTTTCATCCAGCAAATCTACATCGGAAGGATTGGTTACTGCGTACATTTCCAAAGTGCCATTTGTTGTACCACAGCATAGTCTTTCAAGACCTAGTAAATAAACGTTCATTGTCAGTTTCTACTATTTAATTTTTAAAATTATCATACAAATCTTACTTGATACGTATGAAACTGAAGTTATTGCAACATCGTCTCCAGGCCTTTCGATGGAGCTCAAAGTACTAAGATCGCCAACTTTTAGTATCCATACGTTTCCACTACGAAGTACCATCACTAGTAAAGCTTCTCCACTGTCCGGTGGAATTAAACAGAATGAAACGGGAAGATCTTCTCTACGATTAATTGTCCTTAGACAAGTGTTTTGAGGACTAAGCTGAATCACGCCAGACTGAACCACAACGTAGTAAGACAGTAAAGCTCCATAAACACTTTCAGGTTCTTCGCCATCCGGAACTTCAATCGATGCAACTACAAGTGTTCCATCACTATTGGGCAGTAAGTCTTTCACTACCGAGCAATGACTCAGGTCAGAAGGGAAAGTGATTTTTTGCATTATGGTAACTTTTTGACTTTCCTTTACAGACAAGGTTGTTGTAGCTGCTGGCTTTGACTTTGTTTCGATTTTCTTTGGAGTGGATGAAATCAACATTTTCTTTTTGTTCAAGAAACTAGGAAGAGTCCCCACAGGAATAGCAAGGGGTTCCAATACAAACGTACCCGCAGAGGAATCAGACATATTCATATCACTAAAAATACTGACCGAGTCTGATAGTAAATCCCCTTCTGAAATATATGATGCAAAAGCATCATCATCAAATGCTTGGCTTTCTTGCTTGGTTCCTACAGCAAATAATAAAACGACGGTTTAAAATCTGCCCCACAACCAACAAAAAATATAAAATACTTGAATCACTGTTATTACCTGTGCTTCCGGTAGAGCTGTAAAAATCTTCTGAGGGTTTATTGGATTCTTCAATTGACATTGTATTTGCACTCAACCCGTAAACCAAAATGAAAGGAGTTCTACTATCTGATGCAGAACCGGTCGTCAAAGGACTATTCGATTTGGACATGGTTCCTCCAACTACTACACTCGGAGGGACGTATTCACCAATATTTGACTTTTCCGACGGATTTCCTAAAATAGCGACCGATCCTAGCACGACTGACTCTACTGCGTTTACATTATGGGCCAGTGCTTCTAGGATGTAAACAAACAGATAATCTCTAATTTATCGAGTGTAACATAATAATATAGCATATCTTTATGAACAAATTACTAACCTTTCGTAAGATTGAGTACAACACCACTTAATGACTCTGAGGTATCCATAATCCATGCCTCTTTCGGCTTGAATGCCACATCACAGTAACTAGAACTTGTAGGAGGATCTATAGAGGCAAAATCTTTTGACAATACTTCAAACTGTACAGCTTCCTGAAACAATAATAATAATAAAAAATGATTAGCGAGTTCGATTCTAATAACGAAAGTCTCTTTCAATGTAAACAAAATCAACGAACTTTTGTATGTTTTGCAACTTCCCAAACGACGACAAGTCCATTCGTATAACCTACAACTGCTGCATTGGAACACGACGACTTTCCAAGCAGAGCAGCACCGAGATAGGACTTTGCAATAGTGAATGCAGGGGCAGTAGCATACGATAAGCTTAGAGGAACATTATGGGTATGTTCTCCTCGGACGAAAGGGCAGAAAGGTGAATGTCTCTCGTGCTCTGACCATGGTTCATCTAAATTTTGAATTCAACCATTCCAAATGTTTCTTTTGTTTTTTATAGGTACTCGAATTATTTTAAATGTAAAATTAAACTCAACCAGTATTTTCCCAGCTGACAAGACAAACTTTACAAGTGAAGCACATTGCACGATCATCACCATTTGAAGAAGGATTGTGATAAAATCCTGCCTGTGCCATTTTTTCAGGAAGAGCCCATCTAGAAAATTCAAATTTAAAATAAAACTTTGGAAATTACAAAAGCAGTGTAGCGCACAACTTATAATACTTACTTGTAATCCATATGAGGCCAACCCGTAAACGTATTTAAACGCGCCGATTCACTAAACATTTGCGTCTTATCCAATGGTAAGTCCGAGTCGCCCTTAGGAAGTGGGTGAAGCATATTGAGCCGTTCCAGTATTGAAGAGGCAATTGAAAGTTGAGGTATGTAACACTAATCAAAATTAAAAATAATTTGTTAAGGTTCTTGGATACAAATCAGGTATATATATTACAGGATAGCCTTACGTTCTTTTTCCACAATTCATTAACGATAGTTTGAAAAGATGACTTCATGACAGAGTGAGGCAGCTCCAACTTGACCGTGCTCCACTGTAAATACGAGTAAATAATTTATTAACTAATCAATACCCGTCGACAAGAAATATAGTATTAAGGGAAAATCAGCTAACTTTTTCTTTCTTGACACAGAGCAAGACGGGAGTGCTTTCTCCATCCTTGTTAACTAATGACTTGAGTTGTTTTTCCACCTCCCCCGAATCTGGATCAGATGCATCAACGGCAGGTAATGAATGGCACAAACTTTCAGCCTAAATCAAAATACTCATATAAAATTACATGCTAAATTAAACATTTGATCATGAACCTACCTCAGACTTATTCAACTCAATTTGAACTTGTTCAGAAGAGAATTTTATGGGTGTCTGAAGAATGGTGCCAAGAAGAAGGATCCCGTTGTATTCACTTCGGATTCCAACTTTATTTTCATCTACCACAAGCACTTTTTCCGGTCCTACTGTGAAGTCCCATGTCGATTCCTTACTTTCACCGCTTTCACCTAGTCAAAAGTATATAAGGGTTAGCAACAGACAGAACTATTTACAAGACAACGATTTTTTTTAGACATACGTATAGATGTAGCATATAGGACATCCCCCAAGGTCGGGTCAACTACAAATATTCGCCCTTCTGGTGTTCCAACCAGAATTATATTAAGTTTTTCATGATAGGCAACCCGACTGACTGTTTGACCTTTGCAGATCTCCAAGGAATTCCCGTCACTCTTCAGAATATCTGAGCCCTCCATGATCTACCGATACAAGAATACACAACATTAATATCCTATTTTACAATATTTTACATTTATCAAGTCGGTTATCAATCTCTATAAAATATGTTATGCTACCTTTCAGTGACTGGCCAATAGCTAATAGAATAAAGTACAAAAAAAGGAATCATTAGATTAGAATACTGAATACAGAGAGTTAATGCCCAACATGTTTTTATCATTTTCGTTACCTTTTAGAATCCAGAATCTACAAAATAACAGTGCATTTTTCACCTGCAAAACGTCGTGTGGAAGAAAAGTTGAAAGTTACGACTAC
>JAQGBQ010000568.1:0-19349 GCA_034698485.1 Vertagopus arboreus | reverse complement strand
CCTCATAAAAAGCAGCTGTCACGAATGTTTTGAACTAGTTTCAAAACCATAAGGGCTTTAAGCCTACCTACATTACTTGTTGCTTATATTTTTCTCAAAGTAAATAGTATTGTAATCAGAAGAGCGTAACCCTTTCTATCAAGTCGACTGCTCACCCGGTTTACGAATGCACGGCATAATTTAAAAAGGCAACATCAACACTATGTATATATATACAGGAGTTAACTAAACTTGAGTTATTTTTATGATGAATTAAATGAATACGAATCCACTTAGAACTTACATTAGTCAAAAGATCTTGAGTAACAGTACTCTTAAGGTGTGTATCTATATCCACCTACAACTAACTTTAACTAAGAAAAAGCCAAAAGTCAAAGAAGGCTAACCCTTCATGCTTTGAAATACTAAATCTAAACAAGACAATGCTACTTCAAAAACACTAGTACAATATTTTAACTTAAAAAGCACCTACTATTATACTACTCAAAGATCTCAAGAGGTTCTGAAAATGTGTGTACCAAACCATGAGATCGGGGACAGACAAAACGTTGCTTCCAGAAGAACTTTGTATTGTCACAAAATATTGTTTCATTTCTAACTTGTCTTCAACAAGAGACAAACTGCTAGGTCTATTACAGATATAAATTTACACATTTTTTAAAAATCATAACACGATCATTACAATTGTATTGTCTTCTCTTACCGTTTTCCTGCATTTGAATTTGCATCAAGTATTAAACATCAAGATCAACTTATTGTACTAACTAAAGACTACATAGTTTTTTTTTCTCACCAAGTCACCCTACAGTTTTGGTGGTTTTTGTGCGTTCGAGTGCATTACACCTTCCCATATCCTTTTTTATTATCCCACTTCCGTTCTTCGGTGGGTTCATGATGTAAAAAAACACGACGACATCATAAACAATCAACATGGGCTATCCCTATAACAAATACAACTTGCAACAGCAGTTCATTGTTAGTAGAGTTACCTACCAAATATAATTTGGGCTTCCTTGATCCTCCCGAAAAAAAAGTTTCCCATATAATAACATCACACCATGATTATGTGTAATATTACTTGTGTCATCAATTCGAAATGATGATGATGTGGGATCGTTCCTTGTTGGATGTTCAAGTTCAGTTGCAATTTTTCAGTTTGCTTTGTTGTTGTGAGTTAACATCTATAGAAGCTAGACGAGTGCAATGATTCATATAACAAAGCCCTAGAGTTATTAGATTCAAATTTGTTTTTTTTTGCAATTACTTCTCGTTTTATTTTGCCATGCAAAATGTCTTTGCAAGATCTACGGGAAATAATTACAATTCTTCTCCGTTCAATATTGTATGGAATCAATTAATTCAAGTTTTAAAAGTTTCAAGTTTTTTAACAATGACGAAAACAAGGAAACCATTTCGGATTAAACAGAAGGCAGCAGCAGAAAATTGTGCCGATACAGATTTTATTGGCATTAAAAATCCCGTTATGAAAAGTGGTGTGGTGAATTTCTGGAGGAATTTGTTTCTCATTATATTATTGTTTGTATTAAGTTTAACAAAACAAGTTCAGTCTGTTAAATACGTCCCATTATCATCGTCAACGGATCTAGATTATACATATAGTTATAAATTAAACCAGGGTGTTGCTAGTGCTTCCTCTTTGTCTCCGTCCAGCTCCAGATATCCAAAGCAATATGGATTTAGTGGAAGTAGTAGTCGGAGTAATTTATCTAGCGTTTTAAATAATTATAATGGTAACACTGCCGCATCTTCGTTTACAAGTTTAAACACTCAGAGAAGTCCATCCAGGTGCGAATTTATTTATACTTTTCTTATTATGGAATAAAAAAAATTCACTGGATTATGTTTATAAAAACAATTAGAAATTTTACGGTGGTTTTTAAAAAAAACTAATTCAGTGGAGCCCATTTAAATTTGTAAAATATTTCTTAAAATTTGTCTTTAAAAACAGATATGGCTACTCCTCTAGCATCTTATCTTCATCCACAAAACCTTTGTACTTTGGAGAGTCAAAAACAAAAGGAATTTACAATAAATTCGGCTTCCCAATTCCATCAGACGTGACTTCTTCTGCATCTTCTACATCAACTAAATTGTCCTCGACGTTTACAAATAGGAAGGGGGAACTATTTCCAAATACAGATAAAAGAAAGGGTTACGCTCATGAAAATTACAATACAAATACTAAAAACCGTTATGGTTACGACCGTCTGGGAAACCGAGATAGCTTTTACCAGCCCAAAGGTTCTAGTGATAGTAGTAGTAGTAGTAATACAAATAAAAATGATGCCAAGGGGGGAAGTAATGGAAATCGGTACAATCCGGTTCAATTAGATGGAGAAAGATATTCCATAAATTATGCAGATAGGAATAGAAACGATCAAATTTTGAGTCAAATTCTTGACCAAGGTGATAATGGTTTGGATTTGCAACACAAAATGCAACTCCATGAAATGTTGTACTCAAATAAGACTCGATTTGGTGATGATGCGAGACAGCTTTCAGGTTTTAAATTCATTTCGAGAAAATCGATTATAAGTGATATAAATATTCGACTAATTCGTATTCACTTTTATTTGTTCCAGTGATCCCTCAAAATTGCTGGCATGGAGGGAAAATGTACGCTTGTGGCTTAAGCGTCTCCTGTGTTCTTCAAGGATCGAAGCCATTAGACCTATGCAACGGCGGAATGATATGGGTAAATCTTTTTATGCATTTCCGACCTAATTAATTTATTTTGTAGCTCTTTCTATAAAACTCATGATTCATGATAAACGCTCATTTTCCTCTACAGGCTTGCTGCGTGCCTCGAGAAAAAGCTTCAGAATCCAGCACAGCCATCGGTCTGTTGGACAGTCCACGTAAGTCATGTCACATCCTTTACACAGCTTGGTTCATTTTTATGATATTCAAAAGTGTATTAAATCAAACCAGACCAGGTTCGTTAAGGTACTTCTGAACAGAATAAGCATAAGTACAACTGACTTCTTTAAAAATGTAAATGGTAGACAGACAGAGGTTTGAAAACTTAGTCGAGCGAAAAACGACGAAAATCCTGTTATAGAATGATGCAGCAGGTGAACTTAAAGGCGACACGGTGACTTGGCTAGTTAGTGACAGGCATGAGTCAAGGAGCATTTCTTCTTTTGGAAGCATCCGTCTACATTTCTTAACGTTTTTAAAACTGAAGAACCTATCCTAATATTCTATTATAGTTTATGAATACCCCCTTCTTGTATTTACATTTTGTTTTGAATAGAATCGTGGATCTCATTTTTAAATTTCAAGTAAACAAATTCAATAGGTCGATTGTCTCATTAAAGTTGGAACTCTTGAATGAATGAATGAAGAAGGGTGTGTAAAATCCAAAGATATTTGTCTATGAATATTAGAAACTAGTGTAATTTGACAAAGCGTCACAGTCACGGTTTCCTGACACCTTTAAGTCATAGGCTGCATTCGCTTTGAAGCTTTTTTTCGAGGTTGCTCTGTAGGTTATTAGATGTAGACTTCTAGGTTTAGAATTCATTCAATATTCAAGATAATTTGTTAGAAATATTTTTTATTACCCAATTCATGGAATTGAATACTAAAAAATTCAAAAACTTTGCTGAAAAATAAAACTCCAGAATGTTTAGAAATTAATATTCTAGCAACCACTACTTGAGATTACTGTTTTGTGAATTTAAATTTACAAAGGTTATAGATAAGTCGCCGATTTCTATATTATATTCGGATATAATAAAAATACAATTAATTACTCTAGAATCAAGTAGCAATAAATCCTACGCGTACGACATATACCAAATAGGAACAGATCACAATCAAAACAAGAGACCCTATGCGTCATCGCTAACCTCATCAGGAATAATCTCGGACCCATACAGACCGATCCCAATGGTCACTTCCAAGCCTTTGACTCGACCATTGGCATTGTCCTACAGTTTCTACAATAGCCGACCTCCTACAACGACAACTTACAAGCCATACTTGTCATCATCAAATTCATATCATCATTCATCATCCCATTTGAGCTCTTTTAATCATCATCACCCAACAACAACTAATTTACTTAATGATGACTCTTACCCTTTGTATCCTGGGGATATGATCAAATTCCGTCCTGGGGGAATGCGACCAACTTCACCTCCCAAACTTATCATACCAACACAAAGTTATCATCATGATATCGATCCTATTACGAATAATGACATTTACTCAAATCGTCCAAGCTCGAGTGATTATGACAAAAAGTATCATCACTACAATCCTCCTCGTCCGTCTTCAAATTCTAATACACCGGATAGAGGAAGCAGTAGCAGTAGCAACAATGCCGCCAGCATTTTTGGCTTACATTCGTCGTCAAAGGGTAAATTCAAAATGGAATGCACAGATATGCACTGCACATCACCCGCTTAAAAAAAGATTATTCGGATGAGAGAGATCTTGAATCAATTGCATCAAATGTCCAAGTTTTAAATCCGCTTTATTGAAAAAGTATATTTTGCAATGTCACATAATAATATCAACATTATGACACTTACTGTAAGCACTAAAATTAAGTTGCATTTAAATTAAAGTGCAATTATGTACTTTGTTTGCATCTAAAAATGCCAAGAGTGACTGGCTATGAATATAATGATTGCATGCTTGTCCTTTATCCTCAGCAGATTAGATCTTCCTGATTATATTCCTTAAAAAGGTTAACAATTTGCAATGACTGCAAGACGGCCTTCAGTTTGGTCTAAGACATTCCATATTCTTTTTTGTCAACTTTTGTCATAATTTTTCATATAAACACTGTTACATACATACACAGAGCTAGACATTTAGGTTGTGTTTAAGACCTGTGTTTCAATTGACCTAGTTTTAAACTCAGCTTTATTTTTAAACTTAAATACAGAACTAATCTAGTTGTGACTTAACTTTTAAGTTACATATAAAATTATTTCAAGAAGATGAATGAGCAATCATGAGCTCATGTTTTTACTAACTATTTTTTTAGAATATTGAAATCTATGAACTAATTTATTTGAAACTTAATTGTCGTCCTTACTACCAAGAAAATTTGATTTTCACATAAAAATATGAAAGAAAGCGCAAATAACAAATAAGTTATTAAGCCGTGTAATTAGGTTTAAATTTAATATTAGGAGGAAAACAACAAACAATGAGCTAAATAAGAATAAAAATCCTCCTTTCAAATCTCTAAACTATCAGAACAAATTTAATAAACGAATTGCTACTTAAAGAAAAAAAATCCAACTCTTAAAAAGACTTGGGTGTGGTGATGGAAGTGACATTTGAAAATTGTAGTTGACATCCGTTAAAAACAGCACACGCACGCACAAAATGCAGACGACGTTCCGTACATTTTCGATATTGAACTTCAGCAATGGCCAACCAAAAAGCTATAAAAAAAACTGGATTTCCCTTTAAATAATCAGACCAGAACAGGGAAAACAAGAAATGACTAACAACAACACTTCAAATAATATGTTTACAATTAGCTGAGATGAGGTTTATATTTTTTATAAAGATCAAATCCAATTTGTTACCTGAGTTTATTAAGATTTATATTGCAAAGTATTTAATTTTTCTTGCTATTTATTTGTAAAGCAGGTGATATTTTTTTTATTTGTATTTCAATTGTTGTTATTATGTACTATCGTGCTAACATATAAAATTAAATTAAATCTGTACAACGTCCCATTTGTTATTTCTCTATTAAACTCTACAAATGTATACAGAAACAAAGACACACAATAGCGCTTAACACATTTTTAATGTGCTTGAATCTTTAAATTTGAAAAGTTAAAAAAAACCAATGACACAAACACAGGCACAATGGAAATGCTTGGAGATTTCTCGATTTCTTATTTAATAATTATCTGTTTCATTTTAAAATTAAATAACTCTTTTTTATTAAGAAGTTAAAACTTATTAGAAAGGAATTGTGAAAAAATCAAGATTTCTATTTTGATTAGTTTGAAACTTCTTTAGACATTAATATCCTTCTACTTGAAACAAAAAAACTTATAAAAATCTTTATTCTATATTGAATAACTTTTAATTTATAAAGTAATTAAAGTAATCGAAAGTAGGCAATGTTTGAAATGAAAACAAATTTAAATTGATTTTTGCGTTTGAAAATATTGTAAAGCTTTGATTAAGATATTTGAAAATTGCTAAAAACTTTACAGGAATGTAAAAAAAACATAAACAGTTTTGGATAGTAATTGCTTTTTAAATATTTGTATTTAGATGATCTGCACAGTACTGCACTGAATTTAATTATTTGAACATCCATTCACCCTATCTACCTCAATAATAAATTAAATTTTTGTTGTATTATTTCGACAGAATGTGGTCAAATCTACACAAGGACGAACAGAATAGTTGGAGGTCATGATTCACAGGTTAGTTTTTTTAAAAATGTATTTGTAATAAATGATAATTACTAAAGACTACTACTATTCGAATATTTTTCGAAAATTCTTCGATTTCAACTTTCAATATACCAAAATCTTCGTAATTTAATGCTGATTACGAATATGTAAATATTTGCCCGCGTCGTCCGGTTAGTTTTTGAGATAACTACCAAAAACTGCGAACAAAATCCAAAAAATCTCGAAAAATCCCTTTTTTCAGATTTTGAACCACTATAACTTTTTAGTACATTTTTATCTCAACATTCCAAATACAAAAATCTTTGCAAATTTTCCGATCTTTTTAATGGTGATAAAATATTGGAATTCGTAATTACAATTTTGAAGATAATTGCCAACAACCGTGACAAAAACTTTAAAAAAATCCCAAATTTTGAATATAAAAGCTTATAACTTTTCCAAAAGAATTAAATTTTAGAGAACGATGCACTAGTATTTGGGGAATTTATAGCTGATTATTCTTGTTACAGTTAAAAATTAATATTCTTCCATGGTTTCTATTAAAGTTCGGGTCACACCCATGGCAAGCAGCAATAATCAAGCAGAGTTTCCTATCTAAAAGAATTGCTTGTGGTGGAGCTTTGTTGAATGATTATTGGATCGTTACTGCAGGTCAGTTTCATTAACATCAAAATACAATAAATATTTTTAAAACTTGATTAAAACTTCGATTTTTTTTCTCTTTAAACAAATAACCAAAACCCTAAACTTCCAATAATGACAAAAAATTATAATGACAATTTCTACACGGCCATTAGCTCATTGTGTTTATAGGTAAGATCCGTTTTCATTTTTATAATCTCTCGAAATAAAACAAAAGTTTACAGTCAGATTAAATTACAATTATTTTATGTTATTAGCACTCCAATCGGTAGTCTGAAAGTGAGGCTTGGGGAATGGAACGTTCGACAACAAAATGAACGTCTGACACATGAAGACTATAATGTCGAAAAGAAAACAGTAAGATATAAATACGTGATAAAAGTAATCATAAAATTCTCAAAAATTAATTGTATTTTTTTAAAATTCAGATTCATGAGCAATACAACCCTGCAGATTTCAGAAACGATTTAGCCGTAAGCAATGACCTAAGCATCTAATTATTCGATTTCTTATTATTAAACTAAATTAAATTCTGCTATAAATCAACAGAAAACTAAAAAAAAAGTATTAAAATAATTTCAGCTATTAAAATTGGCCCGACCAGTTCAGTACAAAGAGCACATAGTTCCTGTTTGTTTGCCCAAATATAAAGAGAATTTTTCAGGACGTATTGGAACAGTTATAGGTAACTGAAAAAGTCTCTCCCAAAATATGGAATTATTTCTTTATAATTAATTTAATTGTAATTTTAGGATGGGGAAGGACGAAATACGGTGCTTTAAGTAAGTTGAACTTAAATACAACGAACTACTCCAAGCTACTTTTAATTAACAGTTAATTATTTCGAATTGTGACTTATTTTTCAAAATAAATAGTCAATTATTAACTATTTATTTTTAAAAGTAAGTCACAATTCGAAATAATTTGTATTTTTACAAAATTAATGTAGAATCATGACTTTTTTTTAAACAAATCATCCATTAAAATATTTAACACATTAAAAACGGGCCTTTCATAGGTATTTTAAATAGTTGAGAAAGTACTATTACGGTAATTGTCAAAGATGTTAACATAATACAATTTTGAACCGGACGTATGTATTTTAAACCGTCGAAAATACTTTGAATTGTTATGTCAAATTAATCAAATATACTTAATTAATTAAAATTTTATCACTAATAATAAATTATGAGCAGCCTTAACCGGAACACCATCAGTACTCCAAGAAGTTGACGTCGAAATCCTATCCCAAAACAAATGCCAAGACATGTTTCGAAAGGCCGGTCGTAGGGAAACAATTCATGATGTCTTTCTTTGTGCTGGTAGACCTTATAAATTATTGAACATTTATTGATACAATATTGTTGAATTATAATGATTTATTTGCAATTACAGGATATTCTTCTGGTCAAAGAGATTCATGGTGGATAAAATTATGTTAATTAATTATGTTAATATTGAATTTATTAAATTTGACACTTGATTTAATTTTCTATTACAGTCAAGGCGATTCTGGAGGCCCCTTAACTACAGAAGTAGACGGCCAGTTTACACTTGTGGGTCTCGTATCGTGGGGAATTGGGTTGGTTAACAAGATTAAATGTTTTAAATTAATGATTTGACATGATTTACCGATTCTGACTCTAATTTATTTATGATTGAAATAGCTGTGGACGAGAAAATCTACCAGGTGCCAAATATCTTCTTATCTTAACTTGATAAATCAAATATTACAATTTTAGAATGTAACAAACGAGAAAGATAAATGATTTGCAAAGATTTAATCATTCGTTAGACATTAGTTATCATTGATTATCTGATGTTTATTCTTGATAACTTATAAAGTGGTTAATATCAGCTAGCCGATTTGGATTTTAAATAGGCCTTTTAAAAAAACATTTGTTTTTCATGTTTTGAATTTTAAACATGATTTAAAAAATTAATTTGTTTTTTCATTCTTTGTTTGGATTAGGAGTGTACACCCAAATATCAGCTTTCACAGGTAACCTGTGGGACAATATAATTATCGGTCTAAATAGGGCATGACGTTAATGATGTTTTATTTATTTACAGATTGGATAACCCGAAATACCGATTGATGTTAATGAATTATATTTATGAAATAATAAACCCAAAGTATTTTAATATGCCAAATGGATGAAGTTTCTGTTCGAAAAAATGCATAAACTTGCTCACCAAAGACTTAAATATATAAAAAGAAAAAATCTATTTCTTCTGCGCTGTTTTATTCAACAAATATTCTTCATTGAAGAATCTTCAAATTGTGCATAAAATATTCTCCAATAATTATAGTTTTTTGATCAGTCCAACAAAAAATTAACAATTATTATGGTTTTGCATATAATAATATATATAAACTATGTGCATTGCTTTAGTACACAGTACAGTACTAAATTATAGCCAAGTTTGTGAAGATATCTACTTAATCCTGGCACTTAATTTGTTCATGAATATCTACTTGGCAATCCGATTTCGAAGGTAAGCAAGAATGGAATCCGTTCCTTGGCTGATTATCTGATAATTTGGCACTCGAAATGCATTGCCTTCAATACTCAGCGACCTGAAATAAAAGACAACAGTCAATTCAGATTTTCTTCACAATTTTGTTGCATTAAAAACCGAGAATTAATTACTACCTCAATTGCGTAAGAAGTCCAATTTCTGGAGGCATCTGGCCAATATTGTTATTTCGGACATCCAGAACAGCTAATCGAATCAGCTTTTCCAAGTTGACCGGTTCCAATTTATCAATCTTGTTACTGGCGAGATTGATTATTTCCAAGGAAGGTATTTCGTAGAGGCACGAGGGAAATAAAACAAATCTAGAATAAATTAGAAAAATACTATTTAATAATGTTACAAACTGCTAGTAATCGATTACATACTATCATAACTATAGCTTACTTGTTATAACCCAAATTGATTTCACGAAGAACTTTCAGGTCAACAAAACCTTGAGGTAACTCTGAAAGCTGATTGTTCTGTAAGCTCAGGTACTGGAGACGAGTACATTTACAAATATTCAAAGGCAATTCGGTCAGGCGATTAAAATCAAGTTTTAGCTCAGCAAGCCATTCAAAACAAAGGTCAATCCTAAAAAAATAGTTCAAATAAAAACAGTTATTGAAAAACTTTAACCAGTTTGCGTCAGAGTTTTGCCGTCGCCAAAAAACACCGATAAAGAAAGTAGAAAAATATCGACAAATATTTTTTTTATACAAAATGAAATTCAGCTGAAAAACGGAAATACATTCTTTTTGATATACATTTATATAATGAATTGGGTTTTTTGGCGAATAGCGAAACTCGTTCCAATTTTTCGATCATTAGCCAAAAAATCAATAAATTTCTTACGACGGGGGAAGAAAGTATAATTGATTCTTTGATAAGTCAATACAAGTGACACCATTATCAGCAGCCAGTTGAAGAACAGAATTGTCTAATTCTGAAATCTGTTTTGAACCAAGATTAAGGGATCTTGAAGACTTTGTTTTGTACGGATCGATCCCTAAATCTTCGGAAGTAGCTCCATTATTTCCACTTCTTCGTCTACTTGGCGTTTTTCCTGAAGGGCTCAAGAAACTATTTGATGCAGAACATTGTCCATCTCCACCATCTGAAGATTCTGATAGTCGTAGCTTTCCTCGGAGGTACTTTAAGATTTCTAACGTTCCTCTTTGCAAAATATCCAATCTTATTCCTCTAATAGGATTTCCATCAAGAGTCAGTGCTTTCAGGGAAGGAAGTAAAGCCAGTTCATTTGGTAACCTTTTTTTTAGAAATAATAATCTTTCATTCAATAACCATGCACAGTATTTTAAAGTACATAATAAGATATTTTACTACTTACTGTGCAATTTCATTATTGTCCAAATAAAATCGTTCCAGAAATTCCAAGTCGTCACAATTTATCTCGATATTCTCAATCTTATTTGTCCGGAGATCAAGTAAATGAACCTTGGTCATGGCTAAACCTTCAGACGACATTTCTTTGATTAAATTATTCTGCAAGTAAAGCTCCTTGAGATTTTTGGCTTTGGAAACATTAGGAAGTATCTCTAATTTATTCCTTTGAAGATACAAGATTTCCAAGTGAACAAGCTCCACAAGACTTTTTGGACAGGAGATCAATCTGTTTTCTGAGACATCCAAAGTCCGTAATCCTGAAATTACAACCAAAGAAAATAATTATAATTTCGAATAGGTGTGGTTAATAAAAGCAATAAGGTTAATATTTAGAAGACATTGTAACCTGTTAGTCCTCCTATATCTTCTGGAAGTTCCGTCAATTTGTTACTAGACAGGTTAAGTGATGTAAGGAAGCTTAAAAAGCCCAAATCACCTGGTATTGTGCTCAGATTATTGTGAGAAATGTCCTGTTGTTAAAAGCATATTATGTGATTTGTTAGTAAATTGAGTATTTTGCATAGAGTCGACCATCAGGACAGTTATTTTTTTTAAGCGTCATACCAAAGATCGAAGGGAACTTAGATTTCCAAAACCCGAAGGGATATCTTCTAATGCATTGTGACTCAGTTTCATTTCAGTCAATCGCTTCAACTTTCCTAATTCTTCAGGGACGAGTTTAAGCTTGTTGTGGGCCAGGTCCAATTTTGTGAGATTGTTTAGTTTTCCTATATCTTTTGAAATTGTCACGATTTGATTGTCATGAGCCTAAACAAAATAAATCCATGAATTACATTTACACCGCTTGTTCCTCAGTTATAAAACATTTCAAATTTCTTACATCAAAAGTCTGAAGGGACGAAAGGTTGCTGACATCACAAGGTATGTCAGTAATGTAATTATTAGCCACGATTAGCTTTTGGAGGTCAACAAATTCCCACCATTTTTCCTCGCTCGGGTCATCTAAAGAGACGCTGATGCTGGACCGCTCATTTTCATATATATTCCATACTCTCATAGGCACTATAATTAATATAATCTCGTATAGATTTAAAATCATTATCACAATTCATGAAATCTTAATAAGATCAAATATGCATACCATTGTTCAAGTTTCGACCAGACAAATTAAGAACCCCACTCTTCCTAGCGTTTTTGACCAACGCTGCAGACAAATTTTGGGTGTCAACTTCGTCATGAAATAAAGCTGTCATATTTGAAACCCTTGCATTAGCTTGGACAAAAGCTCGGACACTCGGGGCTCTTGAGGGATGTCTTAAAGGTACTCTTGTACTCGTTGGGGGCACAACTGACCTCGTCTTTGATGCTGCAGCTGCTGCTCCAGTACCTGGCTTTGTCTTTGTGGTGGTCGTCGTCGTACTCTTCTTCATTTTGTTACAGTTTCTTTATTTACTTAGCAACCAATTTCTAAAGACATAAAATAATGAAAATGGCCCGAAAAAGAACAATGGCACTGTTTTTTGTACTACACAGGATATGTGATTTTTGACAAGTCGGTGTGCTAACTGATTGTAAAAATAAATGAGTCGTTGACTCCCACAAATATTTATTTACAAATTATTCATTCTGCATTCCTCTTGCTGAATGCAAGAGATGCGCTTTTTATTCAAATCAACACGAGTTTTGTTGTGGAGGTGGGGGATTTCCTATTAGTTGGATATTAATATTGGAAAAGTGCCTCTATCCTCATAGATTAACACTTGACTATAGTCCATTGTGTCAAGTGTGAATATTAGCTTCACTTATATATATTGAACTTCATTGAAGAAGCCTTGAAACCATTGGTATTTACTTATTTATCCTATGACTTTCTACCTGTAAAGGGTTAAGCAAAGGAAAGTACGCTGGTTTTATGAAACTTAGTCGGGAGATGACATTCAAGAGGGTTTTCTACAATTCTTAGAGGATTAAATTACTTGTATTGCTAGAAACTAGAAGGATTTAAAATGCAATTGAGTATCATCGATTATAGCGTTTAGTTGAAGAATGTATATTTCGGATGATATTTAGTCGAAATTACTAGAAATGCGAATTTTATTCTTGCAAAACTTTAATCAAAAATTTAAAATTTAATACTTCGATCAGAAAATAAAATTAAACTCAAAATTCAGATTAAAAAATCGGTAATTTGAAAAATAATTCTCCCACTTTGCAGGAATTTTCAAGCATTGAAGTAAATTATACAAGTTGAGAAAAAGGTCAGTACATCCAAAATAAATAACATTTTAGCATTTTTTTTCTACTAGAATGATTCGAAACATATTCATATTACTGATAAAAACACTTTGTATTTACTGCAGACGAAACCTATCTCTTCAAAAAATTATTCAAGTGCCAGTTTTCCTAAATAAATTGTCAGAGTTGTTCAAAAAATAATTTATGATCTTTCATCATTTTAAAAAATATGCAAAAACAATTAATTGGTAGAAATGTTTTTACGATAAAACAAAATTAAAGAGGTAGTTTCTGGGAACTTTGACCATACATAAAATTAGCAGTTCATGCAAAACAAAAACATGAATTTGATTATCAACAAAATTTCATTTTTATCATTATCGAAGTACAATTACCAATTAAGATAAAAAAAAAATGTCATTTGATCAGATTATAAATGTATGTTTTTCTATTTCACTAGCTAGTAAGGAGCATTTTAGATTTTAACCATCATGTTAAAAATAACTTTTTAAAAACACTGTTCTATTAAAATTATTATCATAGTTCATTTTTCTGATTGGAAATTTTCTACTTTGATTTACGAATTATTTTTGTTGACAAGAAAAATGAAATAAATGTCGTACTTTCATCAAATAACTGACCATCCACAACAATTACTTAGGTATTTATTAATTCATTTATTTGGCAAAGTCAACAGTCACAACTTTTAAGAAAATCTGACATATCTAGTTCCTAATTCCACAATCAGCTTAATTTTTTACATTTTTAAACTTAAACTAACTAACAAGGCACACACATTGTTACATGTTTAAAGGCTTTTAGAGTACAAAATGGGAACTGAATCGAAATCCAAAATCCATCCCATTAAATATCGTGATTCGTTAAAAAAAGCTACCTCTCTCTTTCTATTCTAAATATTCTAAACAGTCTCGAAGTCCGTATAAAGAGTTTGGATTTGAGGATTTCGAATCCTGATTTGTATAGTCATTAAATATTTTAAAAAGTTTAAAAGCAACATTCATTCTAGACCTTCCCATCTATCTACTCTTATCAAATATGTTTCCCGTGACCATGTACAAGAATAAATAAACGGAGAGCTGCTGCGAATGCAATCAGCAATCTAAAATACATAAAACACATTCAAAATTTCTTCAACTCACGTACTTTGTACAAAATGTACTAACAATTCCATTGTCTATGTCTAGATAGATATATTTTTATCTTTATAAATATATTGAACGACTCATTTTAGAATTTTTAGCTCAAAGTCATGACCACCAAATATCAAACCGTGTTCTTCATGTTGTCCTTATGGGCCGACTAAAATAATTCACCCTTTTAACATTCAGTTTGATAACACAAGCCATTAGCATTTATAAAAAGTAGCCGAGACTCTTTTGTCTTTTTATGATTTTACAATTTTACATCCTACGTGATTTTCGGAATCTATGAACTTTTAATACATTTTATATACTATCGTAACATTAATATTATTAATCAGTTATTTCAAATTCTAAAGTTATCAACAGTTATAGAAGAATCGTATACAATCGTTTCTTGATAAATTCTATCTGTTTACAATCAGTCAGAGAATATGGCAATTTTTTTTGTTCCTTTCTTAAATATCTGTGATTGATCAGACGACAAACTGGTCTTAAGTGGACATTTCCTTTGGCTCTTTACTTCTTTGGTGTTGGTTGTTTCTTGAATATTATTTAGCAACACTTGCCCCTCACATTAACTAACTCAAGACAGATCTTAGGAGGATACTTTTAGAAAACTTTGTAAAGGAAAAATGAGTCCAGTAGATCAAAACCAGATGTTATTACGTACTTTGCTTACCTAATAACAACATTGTACAGTAGGGATATTTCTACTTGTCAACTGCAATCTTGCATGTTATTACTAACTAAATATGACTACGATGGTATTTGAGATTTTAACGATTTCAGGATTTAAAAATCATCAATTACAAAGTAACAAAATGTATTGAGGTTATACAAAGAATCAATATGTTAAATACTATTTAAATCTATTTGCATTATAGCACCAATTTTTGATTTATGTTAATTTTATGAAA
Source organism: Vertagopus arboreus (assembly GCA_034698485.1). Taxonomy (NCBI): domain Eukaryota; kingdom Metazoa; phylum Arthropoda; class Collembola; order Entomobryomorpha; family Isotomidae; genus Vertagopus; species Vertagopus arboreus. The sequence goes on along the minus strand of JAQGBQ010000568.1, from coordinate 4,076 downwards.
ATCTTTAATTGTAAATGGAGATCTTGAATTAAATAGGTGAATGATTTCCACCCGAAGAATTAGGTCCTGAAGAAGTCGGATGCTGAAGTAAAAGATGCTGTGAAGAATGAGTGGTCATGTGCTGATGTTGAATGTTTAAATTATTACTTAAAATATTATTGCTGAGAAGGTGTTGGTGCTGCTGATGTTGATGATGATGACTGTGACTAAGATTCGTATTATTATTATTATTATTATTCGGTGTATAAGGGATTCCAACTGCCCCCGGTGGTGGTGGACCGGAAGTGGTTGGGTTGACAAAGTGTCCATTTGGAAAAAGCCATAGTCGATCACCTAAAACCATAGGTCGGGACGACACGAGACCTAAAGCTGAATAATATTGCTGAGCAGCAAGCTCCAATTCACTCGTGTATTTTCTTTTCCATTTTGTTCTTCGATTTTGAAACCAAATCTTAATCTTTTTTCCAGGATGACGAGAACATGAAAGAAAAAGAACGGGAGACAAATCATTAGAGATAGTTTAAAATACTCCAAACTTTAAAGTGTAGACAATATTTTTTGCTATTCTATTCTATATCAAGATAAGGATAATATGATAAGATACATAAGGTGGGTATAATTTGCTGTCAGCAAATGAGATATTTGAGTGAGTGAAAAGAGAAGAAAAACAAGTTGACTAGTTAAAGTAAGTAAGATAATAATTTCTTAAAGAGACATCCATGACTTTTTGCTGGTGATACTCAAGTCTCAATCTTTATTTTATGTTCATTATAGTTGGGACCGTTCATAAAGCAATTTTTCTTCAGCATTTTAAATTCCCGAGAACTTCATGATACTAAAAATGATATACTTTTTGAACAGTCCTTTTAAAAATATTTTGTAGTGTAGGGTTGTTAGTAGCAGTGTTAGTTTAATGTTACAACTATACAAGATATCTAGAAGGTAGAGAATCCTCTAATGAGACTCACTTGGGTTTCTGTCAACTTCAGAGATCGGGCTAGTTGAGATCTTTTTGCCACTGACAAATATTTATTTCTCTCAAATTCCGACTCTAAACATTTAACTTGGCTTGCCGTAAATGCTGTTCTTGGCCGCTTCTTTCGTTCTTCCTTCTCAGTCTCAGAGTCTCCTCCGATAATACCCGGTTCCCCTCCAACTCCTACAGACAAATAATCACAGCCATCAAATAATTTTTTACTAATTCACCATCCATACTCCATTTAACCATTTATATATTCACCCAACCCAGCAAAGCGAATATATAGACACTCGTCATTCTTTAGTAGATAGTAGTAGTAAAAAAAAAAAAAAGTTGGTAAGCAAATATTATCCAAAGTTTCAAGAGAGTTGGTAGTAGGTCCTTATGTTTTAGACCATAAATCTTGCCGATTGGGAGAAGGAACTGGCTCTGATCTCTCTCATTTGAGCTCATTAGTGTCTTTTAATCTAGTAACATATCATGATGGGACGTTTCGATGTTTGCTTGCTGCAGACCATTTCGTAAATCATTTTGTATAGACAAGGCCTGTTTCACGCGTAGAAACATCTACTAATAAACCTAGTACGTTTCTTTAAATACTATTTTTATTAACCAACTCGTTTTTACACTCGTTACAATTGGGGTTATGTGAAAGAAACCGAAAATTCGGGATCTTGAGATTTCGGCGTTTTAGAAGTACCAATACAGAGAACTATTTCAAAATTTGTATATTTAATTGTATTCAAATTATAAATTTGAACCACCCATTCACCTAGTGTTCTAACAAGTAATTTTTATAGACGTTAACAACAGGGATTGGCTATTGGATAAGTTAAAAATAAATTTAATAAATAAATTATTTTAGCATTTAAAAATATCATAACCAATTAATTTCGTTTTGCCAATCCTGGTCAACAGTATCTCAAAAGATGGTAAGCTCATTAGATCAAAAACTATTTCGTCAAGTAAATGGTTGGCTATTTCTAAAACAAATTATGCCTAATAATTAAATTTAATATGAATGAAAAAAAAATAGTTGGTCTACAAAAATCAGATGTTTTACTGTATGTAGATGAGTGAAACTATTTATTTTTTAAATAGCAAATTTAGATAATTTAAATGAGTTGACAAACAATTTATTTAGTTCATTTCATAAATCTTGAGAATATTAAAATAAATCTTTAAATTGTCCATGTGAAATGCGACACCAATGGTTTAGAGATGCAATAAAAATCTCAAATAAATAACAGAATGAAAGAAATATGTAAACATATTTAAAGCACCGTAAGATAAAATGAAATACAGTTGATTAATTCGTTAACCTGATACTTGCCCATTAATCTCAAATATCAACATCAATTAGTATTGCGGATCATATAAATAAAATATATATAATCTTAGTTGTTAGTCAAACTCCTTATTTTTTCAACTAACAGAACAAATAAACGGTAATAGTGCCGACAGGAGAATAAGATTAGGCTAAAGAGCTTAGTAATTTCAAAGTAGTAGTAGTATAATAGTAAAGTAATAAATAATGAAACGGTCATAGTTGTAAAGATCAATATCTCACAGTTGAAAAAGAATAAATAAATAAATCGTCCACTAATAATCGTAATTTCTGTGTGCACTTACAAGCAATTTAGTGTAGTTATGCCACACAAGCCTGTGTAAATTAGCATAGAATTACGGGCTATTTAACTATTTAACTTTTTTCCGCTACATCTTTAGCTTTTGCTACTCTTCGTCTTGCTTTGATATTCCTACGGTTTATATGAATCCTTATATATTATGAATCATTATGATTATGCCCATCTCTTATGATCTCATCTCTCTAAACGTCTTCTATTGTAATAATTTGTTCGTTTTATATCCACAACAGCAACTGACAGTTGTTCATACTATATACATACATTGTACAATTTTGTATTGTTGATTGTCGGAAGATTTCTTGGCTCACTTGTGCAGATCTCAATTACGATTAGTTGCCATCATTTTATTAACTTGAGTAGAAACGAGCTCCTGAATTTATGACCCTTTTGTCTCTAAGTACACAGCAGAAGTTTCTAAACTACTCATAATTTTAAACAACTATTGAATTCTAAGAGATCAAACTTCCTACTTTAATGCCTCTGTGTTAATATTAATTGCTAATGAGGAGTTTAAAATTCAAAAATTAACTGTCTCTTGTAAATATTATACATATTTACATGATAAATAATCTGTTAAATATTCATATATATATATAAAACTTGTACTGTGTTTTTTCTTCTTTCGCACGACTAAAAGAAGTCTAATTTCTCACTCAAAAATAAGTACTATTGGTCGGCTGTCAAAAAATCAATTAAAATAACATCCATAACAGCCACAGAGAACACTTTGAAATGTGTAATTACAATGTATTATAATTTTATTGCAGAATTTCATGTCTTTCTTGACTTATGATTCGTAGACACGCAAACTCGACCAAGTATTGATGTTTGCTAGTTGCTAGCTTATAGTCATTCCTGGGTCAAAGTTTATCTAATCTGTCAAAAAAAACTTTAGCCTCCTCCTTCTTCCTCGCTCTGTTTTGAGATTTATTTAAAACTAAAATACTCACAAAGTCAAAGTCAGTCTGGAGCCGAGATTTTAGATTTGAGATACTAAATGCTAAAGCTTGTTTTCTAGACGAATTGCTTATAAATTACTTTTATAGATTTGGTCGCAATGTATACGTAAATATAAGAAATAAAACATTTGAAACATTGAAACTCTGTGGGCAAGAAAAACTTAATCTCTTCGTGTTTCCTGGATCAGGGCAATATATCAAATGGTTTAGGTCATGGGACATAATTCTGTGTTTAGAAACTAATCTCTCATGCTAATCGAAAGATGAAAAATATGCTTGAAGTTTGCCGTTCTACAGTTCAGTCAATTTGTTTTATTAGCCCTGAATAATAAAAACCGAATTGTTAAAGCCTTTCTTGCTAAATAATTTGTTTTCAACAAAATGAAGCAAATTTTATGAATTAATCACGACATAATTTTAATAATAGTCATCTAGTTTGATACAAATTAAACTAATTCACCAAGCGGAGCTATATTTTTATAATTTTTA
>JAQGBQ010000567.1:0-19369 GCA_034698485.1 Vertagopus arboreus | reverse complement strand
ATTTGACCACCCCCACTGACCCCGTGAACCCATTAACCGTGAACAGACAGACATAACGGTGGGTTTCACCCCTTCGCTACGTGCGTTTGTAACGGTTTATTTCTTCATATTAATGAAAACAATAAAAATACTCCGTACACCGTACGTAAACCTCCAGTACAGCTTAACATAGCCCGATCCAGAATGTAATACAATATTCTATTTCTAGACAACTTTTAAAAGACCCAAAGGAGTACCTCTGTCACTTTGGGTAATGTTTGCAAATTTAGTAGCAAAATTCTTTTTAATTATCATCTTTCATAACAAGCCCTCGGGCCATTTTTTTTATAAAATGTTATTTTTGTATGTACAATAGATACAGTGAAGAATTCATCTTCAGATTTGGGTAAACATCAATTAAACTCTAGATTCTGGCTCAGAGTCTCAACTTTGAACAAATTGTCTCTATTTTGCAACGAGAAATTATTCCATGTGGTTTACCATATATTAAATGATCCTGATAATATTTGTATATGGTTGTTTTACTTAATAAACCTGGAAATATTATTTGCTGATTTCATTTGATAGCATTGAACATCCACAAACACTCGTCTCTCATTCAGGTACCAGACTCAAAAGCTTTACAATACTTACAATGTCTTGACTTTTAAAATAATCCATGGACAGACCTCCAGGGTCACCTTAAATGACATTTGTGTGATTTTGGTTGTACCAAAACAAAACATTACAAAAAAATTGTTTTGTTAACCAAAGTTTCTAAAATGGTGTAGCTCTCTATATGGTCAGTATGAACAAAACTTTTGCAAATCTAAATTCAAATCAACCCTACAAATTTGAAGAGATATCGTGTCGACATACAGACAAACAGAACTAACTAGCACATAAGCCCTGACTCGTGCTTAAAAGAGATACTGGAATAAACCATGAAAAAATGCTCCTAAAAACTTGTTTGCGGTCCCCCTGAAATGTAACCACTTCAGTGCAAAATGTTTTAACGCTTAAGTGTTTTACTGAGCTCATAGATCTGAAGTTGGAAATTATTTTGATGGGAAAGTATTTTGCAATTTAATTCAAAGTTTGTGTTTGCAAATTTAAAATGTTACTAATAATCCTGATCGGAGTTCTCATGGGTGGAATCTCCTTACTGATTTTGTACGCACGATGGAACTACGGGGTTTTAGAGAGATTAGGAATCCCGGTGGATAAACCGCACTTTATTCTCGGAAATACTGCGAATGCCTACGACAAACCTAGGGGTTTGGCTGATGTCGAAAAGTTCAAAAGATTGGGCTCTGTTTATGGTGTAAGCTGTTTGGCAATTAAAAAATAATATTTTTAATATTATATTTGAATTTTTATTAAAGGTTTATGAAGGACGACAACCACAGGTTCATATTGCAGATCCAGAACTAATTCGTTTGATTACATCCAAGCACATGGATCATTTCAGAATGAAACGGCAGTTTGATTTAAGAAATTCTTTTTACAACCAAATGCCCGATTTTTTAGAATGTACCCTTTAAAATAAGCACAGTTCTGACTGCATTTATGAAGATGACCTAATCTTTAATTAATTAAGTATTTGTAATTTAGATGAGAAATGGAAGGCAGTCAAAACTTATTTTACAACTCCGTCCTTGTCTCCTTCGAAACTTAAGATGATGAGTCCCTCAATGATATCCACGGCTGAAGATTTCGTAAATGAATTGCAAAAAACTATCGAGAAAAGTGCTGGAGGGAAACTTGAGAAATATGACCTCGCAGGGTAACTGTTTTTTTAAAACGGTAATTTCAAAAAATATAAGAATGTTTTATTATATTGGCTATCATTATTTTAGTGCAATCATGGTAATGTTATCGGATATGTTAACACAATGCTGCTTCTCAATTAAAATCAGCAACCCGACAGACCCCAATCACCGTTTTGTTTCTGTCGTTCGGAAGCTTTTGCACGGAGATCACGAAATGCCTAAACCAACTGCTGAGATTTGGTCATGTAAGTTGTGTACAATTAATAAAACGTTTGAAATGGCATAGATTTTGTGAATTGCAGCTGAGTCCTAAAACAACTTTAATATTTTTTTACCTAGTAAAAACTGTCAAATTTAAAAATTTGTTTACTCCTATAACGGTAGCAGCAAAAATCCAATTTTAAAAAATGGAAATGATGTATGAAAAAAATAGGAATTAATCCTAATAATCCTCTACAATTGATATGCCAAAACCTGGAACAGTTCAATTTTTTCCCATTTGTAACATCCCGCACATGATATATATACCTTTGCAAACTGTAATGGTTATATTTACTAGAATTTTAACCGATTTTAATTTTGTGTGCTTTTCTACCCTGTTTAAAACTCAAACAATACTTACAAATTCTAAGTTAAACTCTAAATAATTTTACCTGTATATACATTCAGATTCCTTCCCGTTCCTCTCAAGATTTCTTCCTGCAATCGGAAGTAAAAAAGCCATCAAGGATTTCCGCGTCATGTTCGCCCAAATCCTTGAAACGAGAAGAAAGAGTGGGGAGAAAAAAAATGACATTGTTGACCTCTGCATCGAACTAGTGGATAAACTGGAAAGTCCTGAATTCAAAAAAGTTGGCATAACAGAAGAAACAATAGCCTTCCAGGCATTTCTCTTCTTTTTTGCTGGAGAGCATCAAATGAGTTCGATGAGCGCCATGCTTATCTATCAAGCTATAAAAAATCCCGAAATTGAAAAACGGCTTTATAAAGAAGTGGACGAATTTTGGAAGAAATTTGATGGCAAAATTGATCACGAAAATCTCAAAGAACTTCCATACCTTATGGCTTGCGTGAAAGAAACTTTAAGGCTTTTCCCGGTTTTTACCCGATTTGAAAGAATGTGTACAAAGGACTGGAAGAATGAAGAGTTCGGTTTGGATATTAAAAAAGGAATGGTTGTGGTTATACCGATGTGGGCTGCTAATCGACATCCGGATCATTTTCCTGATCCTGAGACTTTTGACCCTGAACGGTTTTTGTCCCCGAATAAAGGCAACTTACATCCCTATGCTTTTACATCGTTTGGATTTGGTGCAAGGTACGTTTAACATTTCAGAAATAATGTGTGTGATCGAAATACGTAATGATCAAATTTCCACAAACTTTTTTTTCTAAAGTTTAAGTTGAGCTTTTTTAAGAAGAAAAAAATCAAACGACCGTGCCACAGAGCAATATTTGATGGAAACGTATTAGAGTGTTCGATATATAAAAAAAAGTTTATGGAAAAATTAGAATGAATTTTTAAAAAATATCACAATACATTGTTACAAAAGAATTTTATTATATTCATTTCATTTTTGTTCAAATGTATTTGTAAATTTAAATACATCATATATTTTTGTTTTTCTATTAGATACTGCCCTGCAGCTAAATTCTCTTATGAAATTTTGCTCATCATGTGTACCGTTTTGCTGAAAAAATTTAAATTTCACTTGAGACCAGATTCCACACCGGTTTTTATTCCAGGCGGAATCTTCTTTGGTCCACATTTACCTTTTTACTTTGATGTTGAAAAACGTTAAAGAAACTTTTAAGGTTCTATTGGATGGGCGTTTTAGAGAGGTCACATGACATACACAGTCAGTCGATTTGGATTCGCTGGCTGTTTGTCAGGTGACATATCTTGCACGGAATTTCATATATATAAAATTGCCTACAAAAAGACGCGAGGATTAGTCTTTTGCTAAATAGACCTCATGTAATGAGTAATTAGAAAATCCAGAACCCGATCAATTCCGCAAGAAAGAATTAAAAGTTTATTTTTATTTTTTTGAAAAATTTCATATTTTTTTCTTTACATATTTGGGCTTTTTCTAGTTTCTAAAAGAATTCCTTCCCTGTGAAATTAATTTTTACATCAATTTTTTATTAATTTCAAAGAAAAAATATAAAAAATTTCAAAAAAATTAAAATTAACTTTTATTTTTTTTGACAGAATTGATCGAATTAAAAGATTAACATGTATTAACATGGCAATAAGAATGGGGAGGGACATGAACGCGTCATCCAAAAGAACTTAAATTCTAGTTGTTTACAAAATTGACTTCTTCTCTTTGGGAAACTAACTACTACTTACAAATAATTAATTTAAACAATCAAATATTAATATGTAGAATGATAAAATAAATCGGACTTTGATCTATTAAATGACAGAGCAAGTCCATTTCAAATCGATTACTCATATTGGTATATAATATTTATTTTAAACATATTTAAATTTAATGTTTAATATGCATTTTTAATGTCATTTAAAATCTTAGTAGTGTGGCATTAATCAAAAATAGAACAAAAAGTAGAACAGTCGGGTTGGAAGTGTTTGAAAGGTGTGCGGTTACTTGGTATAAAAGCAAAGGTATCAGTACCACTTGGTATATCGACTTTTGGTATAGTGGTCTTTTTAGTATAAAGTTCCCTTGGTATAAAATTGAAAATTTATTATTTTGGCATCTGTGATGATCTCAAAAGCTATGAGATGAAAACTACTACTATGAATACTATGAAATTAAATCGATTTTATTGATTGATTAAGTAAATCTGTATTAGTATTTAATGTTACGGTTCTGGATTTGGTAAATTGGTACAAATATCCATCAAAAGAAACCTTATTTCTGCTATTCACCTTGGTACTTTTCACAAACTTTAATAATGTAATTGATTTTAACATTTTTGAGAATTTGTATGGACAAGAACTCGAGTGTAACGGATAGACGGGATTTGTTTTAGTAATTTTCTCCGTATTCATACCAAATATATACCACGTAACCTTATACCAAGTGATTATATACCAAGTAACCTGTAACCGTTTGAAAGATTATTTAATACCAATAATAATTCCAAGAAAACCTATAAAAAAATTACAAATGACGCAATTGTATTCCTTCGATGAAATCATTTACGCATGTTAATATTTATTCCACAATAAATAATTTATTATTCTAAAATTTGCTGGACGTGATTGTACGTATCTATATATATATAATATCCCAATCTCATCGTGTCCTCTGTGACGGACAAGCGCAGTATGAGCTTGCGTTGCCAGTTTGCGCAATACCAGTATTGGTATTAGAAGACAGATTTGGTACCACGGACTAGACTAGGAGAGGACCGGTACTACAGTACTAGCAGACTGATATTCAGTTTAGCATGTAATTGTTTCTGGTACTTTGGACTAGACTAGGAGAGGACAAGTACTAGAAATTTATTTTCATTTTAGCATATAATTTGTTTCTGGTACTAAGGACTAGACTAGGAGAGGACCAGAACTAGAAACTGATGTTCGTTTCAGCATGTGATTTATTGCTGGTACGACGGACTAGACCAGGACCAGTAAATGAAGGTAGATTGCATGCAACTTCTATCTGTAAGAGATACATGCGGATCTGATCCTATCCGAGTAGTGAGCCAATGCGGACAATGTGACATTGGGATATTATATAGATAAACGATAGTCTCTCTGGTGATCTCCAGGCCCCTTGGGGCCGGGCTAAATTCTTGTATATAATAAAACAAGCTGGACAGCAACCTTTTTTTTCAGTACAAAAATTTTAGAACTAGTTAAGGTCCATATTGACCATTAGTCTCTAAACTGTAGTATAAATAGAAAATAAATTAATTTCAAGTCAGTCCATTCATGAAATTTTAGTAACACAGATTGAAAATTTTAATTTTTTTTTTGAAAAATGCATCTTCTACTAAATACTATAACTTTCATCTTATATTTCACGATTCTCAATTCGAGTTTAACTTTCGGAAATAATACAAACCAAAATGAGGAACAAAACAATTTCGAAAGGTTTGATAATCTCCTAACCTTTTTAAAATACGGAGACTCTTGTTCCTGGACAAATGAGAAATTTCGACAAAACGTGACAAGAAAAATCCACCTTTCGTCATCTTCTGCGGATGAACAATTTAAAATAAAAGAATAATTTCGAATAGAGACGGTTAAAAATAACCTAACATTTTGCAGCGCAATAGACTCCCTGATTTGTGACAAAATTAGTGAAAAATGCATCTGTGGTGACCCTGCCCTTGGACAAGTTGACCCCGAGCTAACCTCTACTACTGCTAATTATGCATACACAACTGAAAAAGTCGGAGACAAAATGATATGTCGATGGGCAGAGAATTCTTTTTGTCTCGGGGATGAACTAAAATTATTCGACAATTTTCAATGTGTTAATGGAACGAGTTGTAAGTCAAAGGCTGATGGGAATCCTTGTACTTTTGAAACTTTCGTCAATTATATAAACGGATCAGCATGGGCACAGACTATGAGGGATTTTTATGCCGGAAAACTCTGCACTTGCCAACCGATTATCACAGACAATTAAAGGTTAAAAGTTAAAAGACAAGTCTCAAGGAAACATTTCCCAGGGATGATTTTTCCGATGTTTTTATCTGCGAAATAAATAAAAAAAAAAACAACTGCTACTTCTTAAAAGTACAAATGCAGTATGAATTCTTAATTTTGCATTCGATTGTAAACTATATATATGTATGAAATGAATTATTAAAATTATATTAAAATTTGCAAAAATTAAAATGTTATTTAGCATTAATAACCAGCTTAATTAAGTTTTAAGATTAAAAATTAAGATCATATTATCAGTCAACGGTTGAATATTTAACGATTTTTTTATTAACTTCAAAACTCAACGGTCCAAAACCTAGTAGTAATTTAACAACAAGGTGGTAGGAACACCTATGAAATCTTTGACAACAGCTGTAGGGTCGGTTAAGGTCCTGCTAAGAAGTTATCGACTACAAGTAAGTTTGGACATTGTGGTCTGGATGGTCGAGCTGAAACACGACCTGGTGAACCTTGCAAAAATTTGGTGGTTTGTCTGCTGATGCGGGCCTATCTGGGGTCCCCGGGACATTGGGGGCAGGGGTCTTAGCTCGGCATGCTTGAGCCAATGTTTCACAATGCAAGCCAGGCACTTGGTTTATTACTGGCAGTGCTCCGATTCCAAAAGAGACTCCGGCTTAAAATAATTAAGAGTTTTTTTTATATAACAGAGTGCTTTTCCGAGAAAAAATATCTCTTTGAAATACAGTCGGGCAGTTTTCAATTCTATACCTCAATTTATTCAAGTAAATGAACAAAAATACATTACCGTTCCATATTGGATTCAGGAAAAAAATCAATACAAAGTTATAGTTTTCAAAAAATCATGAAAAACGTTTCTTCAGATATTTTTCGAATTCTCACGCTAATCATGATAAGATGTTTTTTTTTTTAAAATAAAGAAAAAAATAACAGGTTTTCCGTAATACCCGGCCGATTTTGGGTATCCGATCATGGGGCAACCCAAATATAAATCGTTTTATAAGGGGATAATAATTAAAATGAATTACCTATGCACTGCGCTTGGTATTGGGCACAAGGGTCACTTCCAAAACTAGTTGGGTCTTGTGGGTAAGCTGAAATAATGTTTAAAAATGTTGCAGTTAAAGCTATCCCGAGAACAAAAAATTTTATCATTATAAAAACTTTTTTTTGTTTAAAAAAATGTGTATTAATATCATTCTGAAAAAAATTGAATATGAGGTGATGATTTCAATTCTTCATTGCTTTTATAGATAACTTATGAATTTATGTCGAATTTTGTCATTGAAATACACTTATTTGCCAGGACCTATTGTTTGGTAATAATTTGATCTAAATATTTATATTTATTGTTCATTTAATTCAAAACTGATGTAATGTAATGTAACCGGGTTATTTTAGAAGTTTATTATAATTTGTTCAAAATTCATAATACATTATGTGCATTGAAGAAATATGAAGTTGACATTCTATTGTGCTCAAATCAAAAATGAGACGAATGCAATCATTTGTGTTTTTCACTTTCATTTCATGGAATTGATTGAGTCTGGATAAAAGTCTTATCTAGACTCAATTCTATGCATGCACTTCTCTAAAGTTCTATATATGTATATGCATTAGGTATTAGTATTAAATTATTATGAAATTAGATTGAAAAATTTCTAACTCAAAAAGACCATACACTGCAACTATTACTGGACTTGAAATTCGTAAATTAAAAACACAATCAAAGTCTGGCTCGATGAAGTTGCATTATGACTTTTAATTTATCTTGTTTACAGTGTCTTTATAAATATATTTGGTAATAAGTATTTGTACTAAATTAAAACATTTTGCAACATTTAAAGTTGCAAGTGAAAAAAGTTTTGTTTTTAACCTATAGAAACCACCCACAGTTTTAAACACTACGGGTCAATCTAACAGATTTTGTCACCGAGATTTAGAATGACAATAAAATAAATCGACTAATTTATTAAGATTCAAATCAATGGTTAAAGGATGAATACCAGGGCATGTTTTACACTTAATAGAAGTTATGGGATCGTATTAATAAATAAAGATAACGATAGATAGATAAAGACGACGAATATTAATTGGGAGGTCACTAATGTTGATTATAATTAAAGATTTAAACTCTTTACATTGATTAATTAAAATTAAAGTGAGTAATCACAAACAAAACTAAGTCTACAACATTAAATACAGTTTTACAATACCTACATAAGTATTACAATTTATAAAATTATTTATTACAAAAGCCAACTATTAAGCTAAACTGTTTACAGTAACAACTATACAGACTACAGCAAACGCATATCTAAATTATTTTTTGTATTATTTAATTAAGTAAACAAAGTGAAGCGGTTTGTGCTAAGCAAAAGTCCATAACGACCAACGCAGTAGAACGATCCAAAAAGTTTGCAGCGCCAAACTTAATTTTCATAGGACAGCATGATTTAATGAACTTCTTAAACCACAAACTTGATGAAGCATGTGCAGGGATTTTTTCGCAAGACTTTCTAACCTCGCTGGACATGACGAAGATATGTCCGCCAAACGTGTATGCAACAATCAAAACGATAGTTGCGTCTAAACTTATGATACCCAGAAAGAGTAACCCCGGTAGAGGGATTTTATCATGAAGCTTTACCGTCCCATAAAGACTCACGACTAGAATGAATTGGACCGTTGTCATCGTAATCGTAAACAAGCTCAATTGATAGCACTCATTCATAGCTTCGACCAGAATTTGTGTTTGCCTGTAGATCATCGATTTCTCTGTCAAGAAGGTCAATTGTCTGCACATTTTCATGTTGCAAAAATCCATATTCAGTTTCTTCAGGTATGAGTGAAGAGAAAGAAGTTTTCCAAACCCGCCATATGTAGCATTTATACAAGCTGCAGCAGCTATGGGTGCTGCAAACATCAGAGTTATAGCAGAGATGGCGATGACGCTCCAAGTCGCTGGCGGTGATGAGCAATCAAGGAGCATGTAACCAAGCAGCGGTGGCATGCAGGGTTGGATGAGCAAAAGTGCTCCGAGAAGAATTGGAAGGGCCACGGTTGTCAATGTGAACAGCAGCATTAAGGGTTTAAATACTTTGGATACGTATTGTTCACAGCCAACTGCAAATTGCATAAAATGATTATGATGAAAAATTAAAAGTTTAAGTACGACTTACTGTTAAGTTTAGAAACAAACATGCGAAGTAGCAAAAATAGTCAAATCGTAATAGGAAATTTTAAAATTTGTGATCGGCTCATACGAGATATTGTTTTTGTTTCCAATGGTTAAGAAAAAGACCCTTACAGTTATTTAGATGTTTGATTAACCATTTGTATTTTCATCAATAAAATGTTTATAAGCTTACCCATATTTTGTTCTTCGTATTGAAACATTCCATTGAAAAGAGCAACAGCCCTGGATACATGACTAGGTTGCATATGGTCGATAAACAGCCAGTACATGGTCAAGATAGTTGTGGCGAGTCCAATAGACGCGAATATCGTTCCTACATTTCCCTCTTTGATGATGAGCCATTCCGTGATTGCAAGTATTATAGCCAAAACCGTAATAAATGAACATATTGTCCATCGTTTCATCAGGTAAAATTTTCTTGAAATTACTCGCAATCTTTGCGGATCATCCGAGTCAAGCTCAAATGGACTTCCATAAAGAATAATACATAGTCTTGTCTGATCCACTATTTGCTTCCAGTTGTATGTGAACATATTGCCCCTTTGATGAATAAATTGATTTATTATATTTATAAAGTATTTGATTTTTATTCAAAAGTCGATTAAGTAAGCTGCAAATCAGATTTAAATGTTTATTGTTTTCTTTAAATGAATCGGAGATGGTATGGCACTCTTTTTTAAAATGAGTGCCATAAATAATTCAAAGTTTTTCGTAAAAATGTTGTCGTTTCTGAATTTTTTTGAAAGTTAATTTACAGATTCAAGATGTGTGATTGAAGAAAGTCTATCGTAGAATGAGGTCTGTAGAAATAGAGCATTGCTTTGCTAAGATTTCATGCTGTTGGGAATATTAAAGTAAGCGTTTTATTTATTTATAACTAGGGTAGAAGGCCCAACAAGCCGGGTCGGGTTAATAGAGGAAGGGAGTCAAGAAAGCATTTTTATGATGGTGTAAATATAGTGTAGAAACCTGTATGTCATTTATTGTATTTAATGTTTGAATTCAAATATATTTCAACAAAATTAATTATCGACAAAATTCAACGTTAAGCTGTTTTACCCTTTTCAAATACTGTTATGAACAAATGCTGTTCAACATGATAAATTAAATGCAATCTAGATAAAATTTGACCGCCTTTTCAATTAAGATGACAATATTGCAAAACCGGTTTTGATGTTAATATTTTTTTTTACCAACGTGGCATCGATAGAATGACGTTTTTTCAATATTGTTGAACATTTAAGCTTCATTACTGAAAATGAAGCTTAGAATTTTTTGGTAGTAGTTAATGTTAAATATTTGAATGACATTTTCTTAGTCTAAATGAAATATAAACTATTTAAGAAACTTCTAAGTTCAGTGGAAGAGCACCTAACGGGCAATTAGAAGTCAGGGATTCGGTTCGATTATAAGACAAATTTCCATTTTTGGCAAAAATCCAGATTTTGTATTTATTACAACATTAATACTCAAAAATTTTAAACAAAAACTAAGTATTTGATTTCACTATATTTCAAGTCTTTATGTTGTCAGCGCGGTAACTATTTGTTCAGATCGGATGAAATCCGATGTTCAGTTCAGGAGAAGCTCAATCAGACATACAATTCTACTACCGGATTATGTAACAAGATTAAAGAGCTATTATTTATCAGTATTTATTACGTTTCTGTTAAATTCGGTTGTCAACAAGTTTTAATCTATAGTAAGACAAAAGTAGGTTGGAATTGTAAATAAAATGAGAAATTAAAATTACAGTTTCATATTTAATTGAAAAACAGAATTAACAGTTTAACCAATATGCGGAAGTATTGAACACTGGATACTATAAAATAATGCTACGATTTATGAAAATTAACCACACCTCCGATACATACCAAAATATTAAATTTAGATCAGAAACACAGATCTACAATTCTACTGCTTTATTAAGATGATTATAATAGCCTTATTATGATATACCCTTTCGGTGTCAACATCTTTTAATATCTGAAATTATGTAGAGAGATAAAAGCAGGTTGGAATTGTAATTAAACTGTGTCATTAATACCACTTATATGTGTATTTAATTGAAAACTGAAAAACAGAGTGTTTAATACATAATTGTGCGGAAGTATGGGGCACTGGATAGATTAACGGTAAACATATTAAATACAATTACATATTATGAAATTCTTAAAGGTTAAATATGTAACCTATTCTCCATTTAGCCAAGGCTTTAAATAAGTAGGAATAGAATGGGGAACCCGTGGGGGTTATATTTAAGTCTGGGTAGTTACTATTCTCAAGTGATAACGACTCATTTTAAAAACAAAATTATAGTATAGACATTTGAAATCTTGCATGGCTGTAGCTGATGAATATCGAATAAAAAATTACAGTACAGAACTCCACGTAGCCCGGGCAAGTATTAATTTATATTCTTGACCATTGTAAGATCTGATCAAATTTCTAATGAAAACCCACGCGGATTGCCTCTTAGTCAGTTTAAATATTTTTTTTTATAAATCTGACATTGATTTGATGTATAAACACTTTCGTGTCCATTGACTCTATAGAACAATTGGCATACGTTGATATTTCAGATGTAATCAAATGTCTGAACGACCAACTGATAGAAACCAACACAGGCTCGAGTTATGTAAAAATCTGCACTGTAGATTTTAATTATGACGCTTACTCTGGTTAGGTAACTTGACATTTGCCAGTGTAAAATCGTAAACAATAATTAAATTTAAATTGCAGATTATTATACATTAAAAGTTTTAATCTGTTTTCCAACGCTGAGCTAAATAATTACTTAAACAGAGTACAGTACTTTATAATTAAGTAGGAAGAACACCTACATATGAACATGGCATCGATCTATTTATTTATTTGGTTACGTGTCATCATTTTAATTATGACGTTTCATATAATTACATCTCGGTATTTATTCTGCAACCGTAGAAAAATAAAAATATTACATTCTTAAGGAAAACGGTTAGCTTAAAAATAGATAACAATTTTCTTTGATTAGCAATTGATTCCACCTGCCTGAAATCCATACAGACAGGCCAATAATATCCAACGTATGTAAATAAAAAATTAAAAAAAATAATAATAATAATCAGAATCTAAGCTTTAGCATTAATATGTTCTAATCTATTTGTATTTTCAAATACTTGCACAAAACATTCTTGTGCAATTTCATGGAGCCTGACTCTACAATGATTTCACTAATTCTAATAAATTAATACCAATCTACCTTTTTTGGTGGTTTGATATATATGCAAGGGTCATAAACTACCACAATACAAAATTCCAGGTTTCTGCGACCATAGTATAAAAAATTAAAACCAGTGTAGGTCGAACCATAAAGTCACCCTGATTGTAATCTTTGGAAATTTATCTGTTCACAGACAGACGGATATTGACGCGGTTCCATAAACCCTCGGGATCAAGCTAAAAAAATTCGTTTTTAAATAAATTCTGGATATGTAGAGTTCTACGGTGGAAAATATTTTAAAAATCTCATTATCAATTGAATCTATATTTAATTTTTTCGCCTAATATCACAGCTTTGAAAGTTCCTTTTATAATAGACCTTATAAATATAAGAACTGATATTCGTTTGATGACAAAACCTCCCTCTTTACCTATCATCAAAGGACGGCAACTTTTTCTAAATTTATTCATGTATTTTTGGTCCAACATTGTCTCAAACGATAGGAATTTCCAAGAGCTCAGAGTTTTCTTTGAATGGTCGTGGAAACGTCCTGAAAGCTCCAAGGTCGCAACCCACGCTGATTGAGCTGCAAATGACCACACGCACAATATAACCTTTAATCAAAGTAAAACACGGTCAGATAAAAAATAAATTGGTTTGTTTTCACCCAAGGAATTTTTAAACGGTGTATAGACTTTTAAAATAATCCACATAATTTAGAATTATGCTGCATTTAAAATGTATTCCTAAATTCTCAAAATTCAGTCTAGCAATAAAATAGAAAAATATTGCTTAAAGTTCCATTGTATGCCATTGAAAGAAATTTCTATTGGGGTGCATTGAGAATTATATCTTCACATCGGCTTTTTGGAAAAACAAGTCGTTTTAAAACCCGATCAACTCCTACAGTTTTGGATTACGGCTCAAATTAAAGATGAAGAGTTTTATTACCAAGTTGGGCTTTTTATTTTCGAATCTCTTCTTCGTTAGCAAATGGCCGTTAAAAAGGCACTGGTTTTATTTGCCATTTGAGAACGAAGAAGGGATTGGAATATAGGTCAAACTTTTTAAAACAACTCTTCAGCTTTAATTAGAGACATGATTTGAAATTTTATCTTTATAACGGTATGAGTGGAGCAGGTTTTAAAAAGGCTTGATTTTCCCATAAACAAAATATCAAGTCATAATTTTGATTTCACCCGAATAGAAATTTTTCTTGATGAATTGTGATGTCATGTCGCCATCCAATACAGCCTTAATCAAATAAAAACTAAGTTTTTTGGTCTAATTTTGTGTTTCATTAAGTAGTGAAATTTGATTTAAAACATTATTAGTAAATCTAGGTATATATTTTTTAAAAAACAATTAGAGTACCTTAAAAGGAACGATAAAAAATGACCTACCATTGTTACGCGACCCAACGAATTTCCTTTCAAGACAACTGCAGCATTACAAAATAGAATGAAATAACTCAAGAATCCATGAAATACGAAATAGATAATTCCCACAATACTCATCAAATATTTATGCAAGATGTTGAAGCAAGTATATTCATGCGCAAGATTCTGCGCAGTTCTCAGTTCATGCATTGTCCGATATCTGCCTTCAGCGTTTGCACGAAATTCACGTAAGATTAAAGGTAGAACCGAAACTGAAATGTTATCAATTAATTAATAAGTAAAATCATTCCAGTTTATTTATTTTCAATGCAAAAACTTCTGCTTACAACAATAAATGACGCCATAGCATTGAAGTGAGAAAATAGTTAGCCATATTGCATACGCATAAAATGTTACCGGAATCGCATGGCTCCAATAGATTACAGGATGTTCAGCCAAATGTTGAGGAAGAAGTGTTATGAAATAAATCGGTGTTTTTGGAAACAATAGATAATGGATCGTGGTACCATACGGAACAATCATGTAGAATGCAGTTAAAAAGAACAAAATGGCGTCCAACATTTTGCTCCAGATTTCTTTATTTGGATTGTAGCTTGGCATCCATTTTTCTGAAAGTGAAATAATTTTTTGGTAGTTTGAAAATGAAATACGGAGTTTGCTGAAAGAGGATTACTCGGCGGGAATCGAACCCGCATCTTCTGGTTACATGCCAGATGCTATGCTAATTGAACTGTTAGGTTCCCTCGACGATTTCAGATTTTGGTGAGCAAAATTAAGCAATAAATTTAGACTGGTTTTAAAATCAAAATATTAGAATTGACACTCACCCTGAAAACCTGTGAAATAGTACTTATTTAAATTCAGGATATGAACCATGTCTTTATTACAATAGAATAAATACAAAAGCAAAAATGTTTCGAGGATTCCAACAAATGAAAAAACATATGAAATGTAAAAATACTGGTTGGACATGCCGCCATTATAAAACAAAATATGAAGCGTTTGAAAAGTCCAAAATACCGAAATTCCAATAAACGTGAGAAATAGTTTGAATTGTTTTTGTCTTGACTTTAAGGAAGACAAAAATGTTTTTGTTCTGAGGTCAAATTCAATACTCGACACCCCAAAAACTTGTGATAATTTACAAATTACGTATAACAGCTTGTACAACCTTTCGCTGTACATGCTTAGAAATTTGCCAGTCTTAGCGGTCAGAAATTGACTTTTTATTGACTTTCTTATGTGTTCTGCAATTTATTGCCAAAAATTAAACTGAGTAATAAAAATTTAGAACTGTTACACTTTGACTGGACAGTTTATAAAAAATTCAACTTCTGAACTATTGCTTACATAAATACTGGGTTGTAATAGCTTATTTAAACACAGATAATTTAAAACTTAAAAAAATTGGTTCGTAAATAAATAAAAACTTTTCATGATAACGTACACATACAATTTATACATACGTAATATAATAATCCTTATAAGGCTTGGTTTTGAACATTTTGTGGTTTAGGGATATGTATTAAATTACAAAGAATTTCTAGCCGTCAAAAATATAGCATTATGTTATTATCGATTATCGAAAAAGTCCGAAAAACACACAGATTTAATTAAAACGAGGGTTTAGAAAAATTGAAGGTATTACGAAATTTTTGGAATTCGGTCGTAAAAATTACTATTCAACAAGTTAACCTTTGTTTTGCAAGTATATATTAAAATAAGTTAATCAAACATGATATATACAGATAATTAATGAACCATCGCTAAATGGTGATTACGAATATAAAAACACTGTTTGGCACTCAATTTTATTAAATTCTGCAAGCGTTTCACAGGTATTGATTAAGGGTCTAGGTTTATCGATTTTTTAAAAATTATATATAATTTTATTACTGGGTTTGTTTCTGGAAACTCACCTAACTCGTTGATAAGACGTTATAGATTTAAGTAGTGTTATAGTGTGTCTGAATTAAAATATTGTAGATAATTCTGCAGATTTTATTCAATCATCTGTGGTTTAAGTAGTTTTGTATTCTGTTAAGTGTAATATTTAAGAAGAGAGTATCACAAATCATTTAGTTTAATCAAATATAACATACCACTATAATAACCAAATATTTAAAAAAAAAAAAAAAAAATATTCAAAATAAACCGTTGCAACGCTAGGGTTTATGGGTCAACGGGGTCAGTGTGGGTAGTCAGATATCGTATATCGTTAGTCATGAACGTCTTCATTGTAGGAAAGATTTTGCACGAAAATGTCATTTTGCCTCCGCCACACCCAGTGGGTGTGGTGGCGCGGGGAAATTGTGCGCGTTGAATTCGTCTTATCAATAGCTTCAAATATCACTTGCCCTATGTTGTCATTTTAAATTTCGTGAACTTTGACCACCCCCCTCGGGGGTGTGACCGATTTTGCCCATCTTCGAACTCATCCGTCCCCGGGACGTCATAACTTCATAAGTCATAAACCGATTTCCAAAAACGAATTCGAAAAAGTTGAATCGTTCGAGAGTTAGAGCGAACACAGACAGACAGAGCATTCCCATATAGGGGTTTCACCCCTTAATCAAAGTTCATAGATTAAATCAAAGATTAAATCAATTAAATTTACATGACTTTAATCCTGAAATGCATATTAGTTTAACAACTGGGTTTTTGGGCATATCCTACTTTAGAGCAAGTGGGATTTCATAAGTTATCAAAAGTTTGCGGGTGTGATAATAATAGTTAAAATCTATTTGAATATTTTAAAAATCATAATACAAACAATGCAATTAAAACCTAATTAAAGGAAGAACATATTTATTTTTGGAATTGTCCAGTGGTTCCACATTGATGAAATCCAATAAATCCCACTACAAAATCCCAAGTGAAATTCTGTCCAAATTAATAAAACTAAAGATTTATTTTTAAAACGGTTGAATCCGTTTTAAAAGTTACATAAATAAAGGTTATGAAGCTTTTTTCATTTCATAAGCTTCATGAACTTTGTTTTGATTTTATAAAGGCGGAATTTATATTTTAAAAAGCTCGATCTACACACACTCTAACCTTCAAGAAAAATAGTATGTAATTCAAGCACATACTTTATTTAATAACTTCTTAAAGGCTAGCGGGTGTTTTGCTGCAATTCTTGTAAGAGTTGTGCATAAATCACTTAATCGTATAATGTTTTTATTATTTTTATTAAGGAACATGTTTAATTAATTTAATTTATTAAAGAATATTAATTACTATCTGTTTTTCGAGTAGTTTAATGTAGAATTGAAACACTCCAAACTTGTTTATGAACGGTTCATTATCACGAAATCACATTTGAAAAATATCCAATTTTATTCGTGTGCACACATGTTCAACTTTGCTAAAACTTGAGTGATTTTATTTCATAAAAAATAGACAGACGGAAACTCAACGACAGTTAGTCTAATGTCTAATTCATCGAAAACTTATCGAAATTTCGACACAATGTCGAATATATAGCGGAATTCGCAAACTCAGTTGTTACTCTAAAAAACAGTGTAAGTAAATTCAATCAATATTAATTGGAAATGGAAATAAATATTAATTAATTATTGTATGTTTTTTTATTTGCAGAAACACACAGGGAGTTTGGAGGTCAAAGGTCACCGAATATGAGAGTATTAAAGAGCAGCAAACTGGCTCAAAAGACAGCTAAACCCACCAGGTATTATAATTATTGATTATTATATAAAAAGCTATTTTAATTCATAATTATTTTTTATCAACTGATTTTAATTGTGATTTTTGTTATGCCTTTTTCTTTCTTGCAGTGGGGGTGGTTTGAAGAACACTGAAGAGAATGAAGAAAGAAATGCTGTGGCTGAAAGTGAAGAGGAGGGTCATGAGGATGAGGATGAGCCGATGGCGAGTATCGAGTGTATTGATTTGGGCGCAGATAAGCCCGTGGTGGTCGTTGACCTTGTCGAGGATGATGATGATGATGATGAGCCTATGGATTCTGAAGTGACCAAAGTTATTAAGGATGAACAAGTCGCTACTACTTCTTCCTCCTCCAGCAATACAGATAATAATAATGGTAATGTCATAATAATAATAATAGTCATAAATGCATTTACCACTTTCAAAAGCTGTGTCCCAGCTGGGAAATAGTGGTAAATACCGGGAAGTATAGGTTAAAGTAATAATAACAGGTCTATTGAATTTGCTTTTAAAAAGTAATTCGGTCACTTTTTTAAACAGTTTTATGTTAAATTTAAAAAACGATTAGAAAATATAGGATTCGAGTTCACAATTGTTTTTCAAAATCCCAGTTATATTTCAGTATTTACCAGTATAGTATTTACCAATTGAAGCTAGAATTCTATCAAAAATGGCTGACTAATGTTAATTTATTTTATTTTTTTTCCAGGTGACCCACCCTGTGAACTTCCAGACGATGTGATGTCAACTAGTAGTTCTGTAGAAGTGATTGATGTCTCGGAGTCAGAACTCAACGATATAAACGAAGGCGCTAGCACCAGCACCAGCATCGCAATTATTTCTTCGTCTTCGTCCCCCTCCTCTTCCGAAGGTCAACCTTCTTCAGTAACTGAGATCGATATTGACACTGTTGCAGTCCCATCTCCCTGTGCAGGACATATCGACGAAGTGATCGAAGCTATCGACGACCCTGCAAAACTTCGCAGCCTATTATCAACAGCAGATCGCAAGTACCGACTGAAGGAACTAGAATTGAAAGAAAAACAAAAGAAACTTGATGAAGTAGAGCTACAATTAAAATTCGCCAAATCCAAGCAACAATTGATAGAGCTGAAGATTCAAAAGTCAACAGTGCGGTTCCAAGAGGCGGAAAAGTCGAATGAGTCTTTGAAGCAACAGTTTCAAATCTCTGAGACAATGTTCATGCTTTCCGAGACGAATTGCCAGTTGTCGGAAAAGAAATTGAAAATATTAAGCGAGAAGCTTGAAGAGTGTCAGTCTCAGAAGGAAGTGTTCAAGGAGGAGATTTACAAGAATATTTATCAAGCTATGGAGAGAGATTTGAACTGCTCGATTTGTGATGAGCTTTTTATTCATGTAAGTTGCTAACAAAAACTTGTTAAAAAATCTCTAAAAAAGTGTGTATAAATAAAATGTGTTTTTTTGTAGCCCGTAGTTTTGAAATCATGCAGCCACACCTACTGCTCCTACTGCATAAATAAATGGACACAAGTC
>JAQGBQ010000566.1:0-19413 GCA_034698485.1 Vertagopus arboreus | reverse complement strand
TGTTAAACTGACGAAACGAACAATTTTAGTTATTTAGTATAGTCTATTATGAATGTGTGATGTGTTTAAGTCTCTGTTAGGAAATCAGCTTGGGTACTCCCTAGTTGCAAACTGATGACAATAAAGCCATTATTATTACTGGCCTCTTCTACGTCTCTTATACATAACTAATCTTTTTGCAAAAAACACTCATCAAAATGACTTGCAATATATTCTACTAATATTTGGTTACATTTATTTTTGCCAATTTGACCTAGAATCGGAATTATTATACTTGATCGCCCTAAGTAAGTCCCCTGGACTACTACATCACTAATTGATTTCATATCAATTCAAAATCTACTATTTGATGATTATTGGAAGTCTTCTTGATCTTAAGAAGAACTTCAGAGCTTCAAATTAAATATACAAAAAGCATAGTAAGCTCTAATGCCTTTACTAATTTAATGCTATATACAAAATAAGATTATTCATACTTAATCCGAACTATTCGCCTAATCCTAAATCCTGACGATTTCAGCTTTCGTTTTTGTTTAAATTTGTAGTGAATTGAGAGTTTTCTATTAAACTTGTTAATACCCTGCCCCATTATTTGTAATTCATTCCCGTCATTGGAATCAAATACTAACAAGGGATGTAATGGTAACAACAGAGCCCAAATCGCTTGAAATTTTTACGACTGAATCTTCATGTTATAAAAACATCACAACAAAAAAATTACGTGCCCCTTTAGTTTAACCTTTTTAAGTTTTAAGTATTTTGTGAACTTCATCTTAAAATATTGATCAACTTAATTCCTCCAATCGCTATGCTATTGGGATATAAAAAAATGAAGCGGAACTAGTATTTATTTTTCTTTATATCATGACAACTATTGAGCAATATTTAATCAATACTGAAAAAAATTAAAGCACGATTATCGATCTAAGGTAATCAACAGAATTGAAAATTTAAGTCTTTAATTATTTCAAATAT
The DNA here is from genome assembly GCA_034698485.1 of Vertagopus arboreus. NCBI lineage: Eukaryota > Metazoa > Arthropoda > Collembola > Entomobryomorpha > Isotomidae > Vertagopus > Vertagopus arboreus. The sequence continues at coordinate 18,438 of JAQGBQ010000566.1, read as the reverse complement.
AAGTTTTATTATTGTGTCCACTATTTACATATAACAAGATTAAAGATTGACTATTGACATAATTCAAGTAACCTGACGTAAGAGAAATCAATATTGTCGTAAGCATAAAGCAAATCTTTTAGCATTTTGCTTATTTAAGAGTTTTTCAAATACTTGCTGTATTATTCATCACCCAAGTGTTCCGACCTTGTTACTTGAATCCGTTGCTGCATTTAACTGGAATGTAACATAATTTGTTTTAGTTAATTATTTGAAAGTTAAGTTCAAACTATTAAAAATATGAATAGGTAAATGTAACTCACTTTTAACATAAGTAGACGTATTTCACAAAATATGTGGTAGTATTCACATTTATTATTTTGACTTAATTCTTCCGATGGATATTTTCTATAAAAAATATAAATTTAAACTTGAGCTGACTTTAAAAGGAAATCAAATTTTACTACATCTCTCTTTTACTGGCCATTTTTTTGCAAGCGACCGTTCGTGGTTTGAGTTCTTTCTTGTGATAACAAATTCTGTCATGTTTTTCTTTTTTACAAAGAGATTCTCGTGTCGCAAATGGTTGACTTGAGATACAACGGTATGTTGCATGCTCAATGCAATCTCCCGCGTTTAGACTGTTATTTCCAGCGTGTTGGAAAATTTCAAACCCACAGTACTGTCCATTTGGTAGGCCACCACACATACATTTACTGCTTACAGACGGTGATTGGTCTGCAGGTTCATTACCAATTGTTGTTGATGAGGCCAATAAAATTAGATAGATAACCAATGTTACCTTCATAATTGTGTTTTTCTAGATTTCTAAATTCCGAGTAAAGCCCGTAAATCTAGAAACTAAACGGAACACCCGAAATTAAGGGCTATTTGTTAACTAGAATCTTGCATACACGCTTAAATACATAAGACTAGGAGTACATAAGCAAACTCAAGGAGTTAAAAAGAGAGTATTGTTTCAAACACGGTTTAACTGGGTGTCTATTTTAAAAGAACACGCTTCAAGATTTACAATAATTTTTAGCAACTGATAATAAACTAATGGTTAATATCTTTAAGAGCGAATAAATAAGTTTATAACGGTAAAATGAATGTGGTTCTTCAAATAATAAACCATCAATGACAAACATCTGAAGGTTTTATGTGATAAAAAAAGGTAACCTCCACGGCATTTGTGCACATAACACTAGTATTTTATAGTTATAGTTGAACAAACAATTGCGTTTCGTGCTGCAGTTGTTTTTAGTTTTAAACACAAATGAGTCATTGTCTTTTTTGCAATGTAAGTAAGATGGGTTGTTGAATGAATACGCAGTTTAAATTAATGTTCCAATATCTCATGACGCAAACATTTAAAAAATAACTCATTGCAAAGACAAAAGAAATATAAAATGCTAAAAGTATTGATTGATGACGTAAGCTTGAAATGCTTTGAATTTAGTATATTAACTAGCATAGTATATGCCCGATTGGTATATAACAGGCTAATTGCTTAAAAAGGTATAAAATAAAATATAAAAATAGTAATAATAATAATAGTAGATTTATTTATACTCGTACGTATTAGTGAAAGGCAAGGTTTCGAGTGGCATTATATAGGGGGATTTAATGGCTTTAAGGGATTTTAGCCACTACACAGTGGTTCCAACACCTTCTTTTACCGGACATTTTGTTGCCATTTGAATAACATTGACATTTTATCCATCCAAATCCACCTGAGGTGTTAATTATATCCAAGAAATCAAGCAAAAAATTAAAAAAAAATTAGGAGTTATCAAAGGGGCAAGTTATCAGTGGCGTAGCACATATGTGAACAAATAAGTTTCCTAAAAACCCTACAACTTAATACAATGAATGCGGGGGCCAAGACATCTCCATCGATGTATCATTTGTAGGATTTTTAGAAAAATGTTTGTTTACTTGTGTGCTACGCCACTGATAACTTGACCCCTAAATAACTTCAAAACCTGCAGGCTCCGCATAGTACAATAGCTAAGGGACGGGCAACTTTTTTGCGAGAAAATCTGCCCATCGCCTCTTAGGGGGCAACAACAAATTACGTTGTTTTTGTAAATTTTTACGTTAAATTAAACATTGTGTCAAAATTATTTTTTTAATTTAACGTAAAAGCACTAATGTGGCATTAATGGCTTTAATTAATAACTGGGCCAAAGTTGAATCAAACGTCATAGAATTTAATCACATTATAATAAAATAATAATAGTCATAGCATTTAATTGAATGTAAACAAAAGTGAATAACAATTCAATTTATGTAACCACAAAAACAGAATATCATTCAAACCGCTTGGCAAGGATCAAAACGAGTTAAATCATGCAGGATCAACAGAAATTATTTGGTGATGAGTTAATGATGGTTTTTGAACATTATCAAATATGACGAAAAGTAAAATTATTATTCATTTTATAATAAAATGAATAATAACTTTACTATTCGTCGTATTTGATAATGTATATTGCAATAATCAGAATTTAATTCAGCTTGGATGAATAAAATTTTTATTCATCCAAGCTGAATTAAATTCTGAAAGAAGACTTATTAGTGGGAAGATGTTTTTGCAGGAATTGGGGAAAAATGGAACTTAATCTATGCTAGTTCCTTACTCCTGATTGGTCCATATAAAAAGCCATTAAATGCCGTTAAACGCCATTAATGCCGGGCCAGTGGCAAGTTAGTCAAAAAAGTAGCATTTAAGAAACCCTGGTGAAAGGAATACAACAGTGAGTGTTCAAGACCAGCCTGTACATAGAATAAACTACACTATTAAATCTAATACAAGACACCTTAGCCAAAGTTGTCAACAGTAACCATTTTAGCGAGTTTACATATTCTCTAAGCCAATACTTCTAACGTTAATTTATCTTATCACTAAAACAGCAAATAAAAAAATCAACCATTCAAAAATAAATGTTATAACATGCCTTCAACAAAACTGAGTTCTTTCAATGACCTACCAAATACAGTCTGCCTTTCAACATATTCTTCATTTACTATTTTAATTAACGTGAGGATAGTTGAGTTTTTGTACCGAATAAACTTAAACAACGGTTCTACAAAGAACTTGTTTTTTATTTTTACTTCTAGTTGACCTTTGATTACTTACGATTGCTGAAGGCAACATTGTTCTATGTCTCTTAATTAAGATCACATTTTTAACGAACTTTTGTAAAGACTTAAACCGTCTTTCACTTAAACTTTCTAATTTACAATCGGATAAAACTTCATCATAATTGAACCTGTCTACTCTCATTCCTTTTATCATTGACGATGCTCTTTTTTGAAACCTTTCAATTTTATAAAACATTTTTTCAGTAAGACAAGGACCCCGACTACTGAGCAATATTCAAAGTTGGGTCTAATGAATGTAATATAGGCATGTTATATTTATTTACCGAAAATATTTAAGCTTCCGAACGCTTTTGGCGTACTGGCAGCTTGGCGTCAATTTTTCCTACTATAAAATATCGTACGATAAGTAGTAAAATAAGCCTTTCGGAAACACACTCCCTCTAAATATGCAAAAAACTAGTAACAGCAATTTTTAACCATTTAGATGTAAACACGAACTAGTTTCTCATTCTATAAAAAAAATTGTACTATTTTTTAGCAAAATGTTTTTTTTAATAATTTTGATTAAATTTCGTTTTTCTGTAGAAGAGATTTAAACATTAAGAGCTTTGTTTTCAGAATATTTAATTTCCACATTTTGGAAGGTTTAAAATATTAATACACCCGGGGTATTTTTGTATCTTACGACTGCCCAAGCTGTCGTCACATACTTGTTTAAATTCTGTCCATCCTTTGTTTAACCCTACATTCTAAGTTTGGTGCAGGAATATTTCTACTTTAATTTGTGTTTAAACCACTGATTTTTAACTTAAAGTGGGTATATTATGTTTTGAAACTTTGGCCAGCAGAATTTAATCTCGTAATTTTTTATTTGCTATCAAAATTGGAAATATCATGTGGTTACTATTAATTATACCTTATTTTCATTATTATACCTTTTAGCATTCTAAAATTCTAATGTCTATATTGACACATTGCAGATTGTCATAATAATGATTTGATCCAGTAAGACTGATACTAACTTAATCTGGTTAAGTTTTCGTCAATCCGTCAATCCAACTTAAAAAATTAATTAACTAATGTGTGAAAAGTTTAAATGCAGAATTTAGCAGAAGTCTTGGTACCTGCGTAGGCCAGAACCGTTCAATGGAGCGAAAGAGAAGGGGAGAAGGAGTGTGCTAGAAATATTTCCATTATGCTCCCAATACTAAATCAGCGATATGCAAAGTCACATTCTGATCGACACAAGGATATTACAAACAAATAAATTACACACAGAAATGCTCAATTTCAAGATGATGCCAATGACGTATCAAACGTCGAATTAGGTCTAAGCTGTAAGAATCCTTACCATGGAGACTAAAGACGAAATTAACTTAGTTACATAGATAGAAACATAGCATTCTTGCTCTTTTGCACAGAAAATATATATATTTAAATAATTTTCAAGAAACATGGGTGGTTCATTGAAATTGAAATAACTGTGATATAAAATATAAATAAATACCAGATAGAGCGATTATTGTTTTTTGATTTTAAAAATTGAATACTTGATAAGTCAATTTTGGCAGTGTTAAAATGAATAAAAGTGTAAAACTAATACAATTAATGCACATGTTTTGAGCTAAAAAATAACAAGCTTCTCGAAGAAAATTTATAATCCAAGCATATTGAACCTCTGATAAAGGGGTATTCTTACTAAGAATACCCTTTTATCAGATGGTTACTAAGAATTTCTTAGTATAAATGCACCTTTACAAATAGCTATAAAAGCGTGGTAATTACTTGGGGAGTGCGATTCTTTGTATGCTTCTTTCTAGTTATGTTTGTAACAATGTTTCTAAAGAAATGGATTTTAAAAAAAAAAAAAAAAATGGAACAAGAAGTTTAGGTCTCAAAAACTGATATTAATGAGATTTTTTAGAACTAAAAATGAAGATAAAGACGCAAAAACAGTCTGATATTAAAAACACTGACTATAACTATGAAAGTCAGTTGTATCAGAAATCATAAAATATAAATATCTTAAACCTTTATTAAACCAAATTTACATTAGCCTCCTTAAAGCTTAGAACAAACCAGTGTCCGTGTAATATTCTAAAACCATAATAAACTAGGTCATTGAGAGTAAATATGTCAAATCTCTATAGCCTCATGATTTTATTGTTTTAAATAGGGTGATGTACGTCGTGACATATAAAATCTTTACGGGGATAGCAATTTACTTGATATTTGTTTCAAGTGTCAAGATTCGCACTCATCCAATGATGTACAGAGATGTGGGAAACATAGCTATGGAAGACACTCCGTTTCCTGTTGCTGACATCTACCCATCACATCTGTTTCCTCTCAGTTTATTAAATGAAGCTACGGCGTAAGTATATCTTACAAATTAAAAGGGATCGAGTAAACATGCATGAAAAATTTAAAAATCTACAAATAATTCTACAAATTTTTATTGTGCAGAATAGATGTACAGAATGAAAAAAAAGCTTTTCAAAATTTTTTTCTTCAAAATTTAGACCAAAAACGACTAACCTAACCAACTACCTCCAATTTCAACCTTTAGCTGTCAATCCCGCAATCTGTTTTGCCCATCTTCGAATTTTATTTTTTGTTTTGACCTAATACACATGTACATATATAACAAACAAGTCAATTACAGTTATCGCGTGAACAGACGTAGTGAACACATAAACCCTGTGACGGGTTAAAACCAACAGTAGATTTTGTATGACCCCATCTTATAAAATAACTTAAAGTAGATTTACAGACAGATTTGTTCAGAGAAGGCTCCATATTGCGGACTAAAACATTTTGGAAGCGTTGTTCATCAAAAACGTGAATATTTTCAATTTTTTGGAAAGAATTTATAGAAGGACGAACCGTCACAACTTTCTTGAGTTTATAACAAAATGTGTGTACAACTAACAAAACTGAACTTTCTATGGTACATACTATGTAGAGAGGAGCATGGGGCCTTAACCAGGAGCCTACTCTGGATTTGTTCACAATAACCCTATCGAGTAATCCCGGTTGACTAAAACTCAGATCATAAAAAGAGATTGCCCACATTACATGAAGAGATGTTCGTCTGTTAGTTTTTTCTAAAAATGTACCAAGTGAGATAATTTTATGGAAACTTACGGTCACTATCTTTGGATTGATCTATTGCTCATTTGGTGTTATAAGGGAGCCACTTTGAAAAGGTCATAGCGCTTTAGTTTTAGGTCAAGAAGTTGAGCGCTACGTTTAGATCACATGATGGACGTCATTTAAACTTTTTTTTATATATGTATAACTTTTTTACCCCCATAAGTAGGACAAGGTAGTGCACTGAGGGTAACTTAATTATAGATCAGCGTCGTCTGTTCTGTGCTTGCAAATTTTCAGACAAGCGTGACAGAAGAACTTTTCCGTATAGCGTGCGATGGCCTATCGATCTCAAGACACCATCTTTAAATTGCTTACTTTTGGATACTAAATATTTAATCCTGCAAACAAATTATTTAACACTAATAGTTCATAGTCACCATTTATCCAGCTAATATTAGTAAATGTGTGTTACAGATTGTATCAAGAAGCAAAGTTAACGGGTGTCTCAACTGATTCATTTGGTGAGAAATGGACGGCTGTACAATCTGAAAAACTATATTACTACATATACAAACGCTGCCAAGCTGTTAAAAGTCATTCCCGGTTTTTTGGCTTTTCAAATCTCAACGAATATTTAAAGAAACAAACATACAATAATAATAACAACAACTTCACTTTACAAGATAATCAGGAGGATAAGGAGTTTGAAAAAATATCACGACTTGTTGAAAGAGTATACAAAAATTAATTTTAAACATATTTCGGATAATTATTAATTTAAAATATGTATTTAGCACAACGGAACAATTGACTGTTCAAAAATTCTTCAAGCCTGCCGTTGGGGTCCGGACGGTCAAAAAAACTGCTCTGACCTTTTTCAAATTGAGCAATCCGAAACTGGGAATTTCTGCCGACTGAAACTGGTTTCAAGGTAATTAGACTATGGTTTCTAAATTTTATTGAAAAAGTAGAGCTCTATTATAACTACGTAAAACGCTAAATAAATCTTCCCGAAAAAACTCCCACTGAAATAACTCACCCCCTTTTTGGAAGGTTTAAAGCAATAACCCCCCCCCTGAAATAACTCACCCCCTTCAAACGTGAAAAACGATAAAAATGGTGAAATAAGTTAATATTTTAATCCGAACGTAAAATACAACAAGTCCAACAACAAAGCTTGGTTGCTTTGTCTTAACTTATTAAGGTTTTATGTAAAAAAAGTGTAATTTCTTATTTTTTTTAAGTAAATTTCATGTTTTAAGTAACAAATTTTCTAAAACTGACTTTCAAAAATTAAATCCCCCCCGGAATAACTCCTCTCTCCGAAATAACTCACCCCCCCCTTTTAGAAGGTTTGAAATATTAACTCCCCCGGGTGATTTATTTAGCGTTTTACGGTAGAATTATTATATTAATAATTATTGACCGATATTATTAACATTTGGTGATAATAAGTTGTAATAGTTTAATGTTTATCGTTTCACGGCGAGCTCTTTTGAACGTGTTACGACGTTGTTTTTTAAATAACTTGAGGCAGCGGGAGGAAGAAAAGCAGGAATTTGCTTAACCAACCCGAGTACAAGTTCAACTTCCAACCAACGTCGGTTTCCCTCTTGAACCATCCTGACTTGCTTACTTCCGCCGTTTCAAACTACCTGATTATATTAATAACATACTGATTAAAACCATGTTTGAATTAAACCTCAGCGGTTGGCCGACGATTGAATATAGAAAACTCGCTGGCGTGAGTCAACTCTGTCGGTTATTAGTGTGACAAGAGAACGCACAGACAGATAACGCGTTCCTATAGGCCGTTCAAACATGGTCATAAAACGTTCCAAAATTATTTGAAAGAATTTTATTACATGTACTGTTTTATGAATTCAATAAGGATATCACTTTGCAATACATTTGATAAAGTTATTTCTATTCTGTCATACATTTCTTAGTTACTGTAAAAACAACACCTTTTTTGTTTTAGCACGGAACAAAAAGCAACTGGTCATAGGTGGAACATTGATGAACATTTTTTCACTCAAAAGCCAGCTATCGGAAAAAAGAATCTGCGAGGATCTCCTATGTTTCAAAAAGTACCCGGAAGTGAATTTGGTCTAACGTTTGTACTAGTCATGGACACTGAGAATATGGCTTGCCCTATTAATGAAGGTGCTGCATACATGGTAATAACTTTTTTTAAACAGTTTCAAATTTATCATTTATATTGAAAGATTGATCACTACTTTACAATAGTTATAACTATCTTTAATGCCTGCTTGGTTGGTCAAATTTACAAAATATTATGTATTAATGTCATTCTAAAACCAAGGTGGAAAATGACGTTGACAATTTTAATTCGCTTAAACTTAAGCCTTAAAATGGGCGTTAACAAGCAAACCCAAAATTGGACGCTTTATAAGCTATTATTTATTTTAATGAATGGATGCAAAGAAAAGCCCAACGACTGTGGATATTATACGGTAGATTAAAGAGTGTTGAATTAACTGGTAGTACAGCCATTTTCATACGAACGCAACAGAACAAATTGAATGTTATTTTGGACCTGCTCAATATTTTTATATAAAATTTGTATCATGGCTGAATCAACTCTTATGCTTTATGGTGAGTACATTCGATTTTAGTATAGGGTGTCCTGTTTTTAATAACCAAATACAGTTCAATATTATTAGTCATTCAAAGGAAAATATAGAAATGGTTTCAAAACAAAATAGTTTAGGTTGCCTAAAAAATCAATCTAATTTAGAAGTCAACCATGTTTGCAAACCTAAAAACCTCGAGTTTTTGATATTTTTGCATGATCCAAATGTATAGAAAATGTGTAAAAGATTTAAAAAAAGCTATCTGAAAAGAATAGAAAATAATTAGAAAGTACGAGAGAAGGAAAAAAAACATACAAAAATCAAGGATAAGAAGAATAATTCACAGCTTCAAATAATGAATGAAAGCAATGATTGAAGGTACTCTTAAAAATACTATCGTATGTCCGACAAAAGAAATTGGGTTCATAATAAATTGCATTTTAGGTAAACATATAGTTACTTTTTTGCACAGAAACTGTTTAGCAGTTTATTCAACAACCCTTAGGAAGGACTTTATTATATTTACTGTCTATCCTATCTATGAAGGTTTTTGGTTGAATTATTAAAAATGTACAGATTTTTTAATTAATTTGATGACATTTATTACTCTAAATCTATAAGCAGTTCAAGTAATACAGGAACCGGCAAATAGCAATTAGATATGAAAATCTTTACCAATCAGCTTTTTTAGGCGTACTTTGATTATTTTTTTGAAAGTCATGTTTCGTAACAAAATTATCAAATACTATATTACAATAACAAATCTTGATTACAATATTACAATACAGGTGTATGTTCACTCGTCACTGGATAACTCGAATGTCAAAGCAAATGGGATACCAATCGCCCCAGGCCATGAGGTTTCTATTAGTGTCAATGCTGATATTACTATTTCGGATAAAGATATCTTAAGCGTTCCAATTGTATGAACTTGTCCGCTATAACTCGTAGCCACATACAGTAATACAGTATACAATTATAAAGTTTTTTTTAGGAATCTCGGCAATGCTACTCTCAAGAAGAAGGACGGGAGTTTTTAAGCTCAAAGGACTATACAGAAGACAACTGCAGAATGGAGTGTCGTTCTCACCTTTTTCAGAGCAAATGCAAATGTAAACCACTGGGTGCAACTCGTAAGCTAACATTTAACTAAATATAGTTTACATAACATTTTTCTAATTTACAAAACAACTACGTACTTTGTAGCAGTCGGTACGAACATAACAATTTGTGGTCCTCAAGATGAGAAGTGTGAAGAAGGTGTCGAAAGTAAGTTCAACACTTATCGCTTAAGGCACTTGTGTTTAAATTTCTTTAGATGATATATTTGTTTACTTTTGTAAAAAAATTATAACCAAAGTCAACCAAGTGTAAAAATAAGTTTGGATAGGTTAGGTTGAGTTAGGTACCTAGATCTAATCCAATCAACCTTAAATTTGACCCTGTATTTTTAGCAACACGTCATGTATACCAAATCAATATACAAATCCTGAGATGCGGTATTTGAAAAGTCACGGAAAGTAAATTTAGAAATATTTTAGTTTTTGCTCATGTAAATATCTCAACACAGAATTTGTTGTCATATCATTGTTTTTTCCAAATCGTCATTTGCATACACTCAAAATAATCTCAATCTCTTTTAAACTCAAAAAAATATTAAATAATACATATTGAAACCGTAAAATTTGGCTTTAAAGAGTTCTTAAAAGTATCAAGATGTGGCCAATTATCCGATCATTCAACACAAAATAATAATAAATCCATGATTCTTGTTTGTGTAGCTGAAATAATGGCCGCAGGATATTCTAAGCTGTGCCTGAACCTTAGCATGCCAATGAATTGTTATCATGGCTGTACTGACATTGTTTATACCACCGTTGCAACCAGTATACCGTACTTTGGAGAATCCACCTTGATCGAAGAATTGAATCTAAAGTGAGGTTATATCATTAAATCATGGAACTTAATTTATATTCATTTTATTCTTATTAGACAAGGTCAGTACGCTTCCACTGTACGTATCTTTTTTGAATCGGATACTTTTCCAGCTCGCCAAAAAGAACAGCAATACGATTTATGGGAATATGTGGGTATGAATGTACTCTATATTAGCAAAATCATAATTACAATAATAAGTCTGATCTTAGCAGTCTGATAATAAGTCAAATGCCTTACGACTGCGGTCTGCAAATAATTAGGCTTGATTTATTATTAGATGGGTCAGTCCCGATTTAGTTTGGTTTTATCTGATATTATTTCAAACAAAATTGCAGGAATTGTAGGCGGACTTTTGGGTATGCTGATTGGCTTTGACTTCATGACTTTGATTCATCTCATTTATGCCTATGGAATTTGGATGAAAGGTCTTTGGTTGAAACGACAAAACAATAAGTGTAAGTGTTTTTTAATTGACGTCCTTAACTTAAAACCACCACATGCAATGATAAAAACTTTCCAAAAGAAGTAAACCTGCATTCATAAACAAAACAGGGATAATCAACTATGCATTATTTTATGAGAAAGCTTATCCCGTTGTAATTATTGATCACAGTATTAGTAGTTATTACACAAGTTAATTTTTACCTACAATAAATTTTATAAATTACTAAAAATTGCTCAATTTCAGCCCGACTTGCTCGAGCAATATTTGATATGACAAATCACGTTGAACTTGTCAAAGCTTTGTCAGCCCAAACCCCGTCAACCCAAACTATAGCTATAGCAACAGGGTCCTCGTCAAGGTCATCAACTGGAACATCTAGTCTACTCCGAACTTGGCAAGGAGAGATTAATAAACTTGAAGCCCGTCTCAAAAGTATTCAAGTTATTCGAAAAGGAGCCGAAAATGAACCAATTCCAATGGACCACACAATTGACCTTGATGAACCTGCAGATCTAATTGACCCAGTTGACATAGTTGTTCCTACTCGACAAAAGATTCGAAATGCATTGTTTGAACACATGCCGAAAAAAGTTGCTTTCAGAAATATTTTTGTAATTCCAAAGAAAATCGCCCCCGCAAATCTGACTGATCATATTGAACTTCTTGACATTGAGCCTGCTCAACCAAGTGACATGGAAATTATTGACCGAAATCTTATTCAACCTGTCGCTCCGGCTGACCCAACTGAAACTGCTTTTGTTGACCCAACGGATATGGCGCCTGCAGACCCCTGTTGAGCCAACTGATCTTGAACCTACCACAGAGCTTGTTGACCATGAACTTATTGAAACTACTGACCAAACTCAAATTGAATCTATTGACCCAGGTACAATTCCAACAATTGCCTCTACCGATCTCCAGCCTGTAGCTCTGGCTGACCCCCTTGAGCCCACAAATACTAATCATGTTGACACAGCTGAAGCCGGAAACCGAATTCCACTATATAAACACAAGCAGTACTTAGAAAATGGACAAGTTGTCATCGTTCTTAACCCAAAAAAGCCTTTATCTAATCCCGAAGAAAATATGTCCAACTCCGAAGATGAGTTGTAAAGTATTAAATCCCGTTAAAAGTTATTACACTTACAGTATTCAAATAAGTGTCTGTTGAATATAAATTACTTGAATACATTTACGTGAGTAAAGTAGAAATAATACTATTTAATTTCTTAGTGTACCTAGAAAGTAGCATTTCTGACAATCTCGGTATTTTATAATACCATACACAATAATGAAATCTAATGTTTTAAAATTGAAAATATACGGCATCAAACAATGCGCCATAAATGCTAGTTATTGGATTAAACTAGAAAATATCTCTAAAATATCTGAAAACATGTGAATATTAGTTCAATAGCTATTAAAAATGGGTCTGTAATTGAAACTAGTAACAGATAAGTGTCTTCATATTTTAAAATAGATCCCAGCGTTTTTGGTGATCTGCATTTCTCTTAATGTGCGCGAAATAACCATATTTATCGTTGCCGCTATTTTATCCTAGATCAAGTGTAAAGACATAAATAATTAAAAGTATGTCGAAAACTACTTTATTTTTGAATATGAAATTTCAATTTTAGTCCAATCTGTCATACTATTTAACACCAAAAATGAAATTGCTAACTGTGAAAAAATATAAACATATTTGTAGATACACATATAAAAATGAATAATAACTATTAACTAATTTAATAAGCAATTTGTAATCAATCTATTTTAAAACCAACAAACACATATTACATATTTGTAAATTTAATTATTATATATTAGTGGCTACAAAATTAACAAATTTTTTAATTGAAATAAATTCCCATTAAGTTAAAATCAAATTATAAAAAAATCTGTGATTTTATTTGTTTTAATTAATGGTATAAATTTCCAAAAGAAGCTTGGCTAACTTAAGCTTGTGCTGTGTGTAAAACGATAAATACAAGTAAAATAGCTGCTTCCATCCTATGTTTGTAATATATTTTTTTGGAGCAGTTTTTTTCCACAAAATATAGTAAATTTAAGATTTTTGAACAGCAAAAGTTTATTTTTATTTCGTGCGTAACGATTCAGTGACTTCTCATTTGCTTATTTGTAAATTTGATTATTTTAAAAAAATAATTGACAGTTTTTGTTTTCATATTTAAAATATTAAATCGTTTTTTGAGTTGTGTTCAAAATTTAGGCTTTTGTAATTTTCAAATGCATTCAAACGATGACGGGTCCATTGTCTTAAAATTCAATGAAAGATTGTAATTGACACAAATTAAACAATGGACGGTTTTGTCAAAAAAAAATTGCTTGTATGCATCAAAGTATAATTTGTATGTATGTATGTATTTAGGTGGGTTTCATGGCAATTGCTCATAAGCTCAGACCATCGGCCGCGGAGGTCAGAGTTGACCTATTGCGGACACCCTCGGCAAAAAGCTCCTAACCATAAACAGGCATAGCAGCTTCCCTAGCCAAACAACTTACTGATTACCATTTTTAATGACTTGAAAAAAGCTCTTGTTCAGAATTCCACAAATCCTGAATGTTGCAAAAATAGTTTATGGGTTCAGTAAGTACCTGCGGAAAGGTTCGACTTTTTGTCCCCCTTGCCCTAATCAAGCACGCTAGCCGTGCTGATACCCGTGGCTCATGAAGACGTTGGTAGTGGACCACAAGCATAAGTTCATTGCCAGCCCCAGATGACAGGGGACCAACATCTGTCCTGGCTCCTAGCACTTACACTCATCCCGTGAATCCAATCTCCTTCCTTCTCACACAGTCCCAGGTGACCCCACTGCTTAACATGCGGTTCCAGCCTGACGACCCCTACGGCAGCATGGGGGCGTCATAAAGGGCCCACGGATTTAACAGGGCTCCGCCGCCAAGCACAGTACGCACAGACAAGCGCCCCTGGTCTCGACAATTTTACCCAACCCGCTAGTTGATCCCCTATTTCCCCTATGTTGCAAATATTTTTTTGAAAAAAAATGGACTTAACTATTCGAGATCAGGATTCCGGTCCAATCCATTAAAATCCCCCCACCCACAAGGCTCTACTTCATACATTAAGTATATTTTTAGTTAAAAAATTCCTTAATTGTAGGTTTATTAATATTTTTTCAAAAAATGTAATTCCTAAGCAAAAGGGTTAATCCATTCAGATCTCCCGCCGGCGAGCCTTTTCGTATAATTTAGTTAATTTAACCTATTTTCACACATTGCGGCCTCTTTAAAAATCTGGGACATTGTGTACAACATTTATTAACTCAAAGAAATAAATACAAAACACTAAATACTAATTTTTGGACAGTTAAATATATGTAAGATTATGAATATTATACTTTTTTCAATGAATCTAAGTGTTCTAAAATTTATTTATTAACATGTGTACAAAATTTTGAATTCTCTTTAATTTCTTTTGTTTGCACGTGTAAAAAATCCAACATTCAGAAACAAACTTTGAGGAATTGAAATCAAATCATAAGAAATTGAGTAAAAGAAAATAAATTTCAGGAACGAATGCTTCTTTGAAGGTTTTTTATTGTTCTGTCGTTGAATAACCTTGAATAACCACAATAAGCATTTTACAAAAGAAATATATTTTATAAATACTAGCCTGAACATTTACCTCTATGAAATATATTCTATATTAAATATGAAAGCCTCATCTAACAAGTTACTGTTTTAAAAATCAAGACTAATTTAAAGTACATCTTTATAGATGAAATCCTAGAATCAGAATGCTTACTGATGTGGACTTCGATAAGAATATGTATTTTATACTGAAATAAAAAATTAAAGCGTCAACCCTAATTCGTAATCTAGTTTGTATTATTGTTAAGTTTTTTCTTGAAAAGAGTTTTGTTTATAAAAAATGTTAAGATAAAATATTGCAGATTTTGAACAAAAACAACCCTAATAGCAATATTTTTTAGAAAATAAATTCTAATGTTCTAAAACATTATTATATTACAGAATGTGCATTGCATTTAAAGGTCAACTTTATACAAAAAACTGTCTGTCGTTTGCTGATCTTTGATTACCAAAACCATAATACTTTAGCTCTAAGAGCTAATTAATAACAACATTGGTTGAGATAGATGTTCAACTGTCCATTTTTTTCTGTCTTTACGTTTGGTAAGTCCTAAAAATTTAAAATAAAAGATTAAAACATATATTTGCAGGGGAACGTATTAAATATTCTAATACCTGCCTTTATTGCTCGTAAATAAAAAAAATAAAACCTTGTCTCTGTTTTGATAAAATTTGCAAACAATAGGCCACGGGTTTTCTTTGTTCTAAAGGTTAGATTTTATAACATAAAACCTGAATAGTAGGGGAAAATGCTTACAAATTGTTTTTATTACTACTGCTATTCAAAATGCATTCCATTCAATGTAGCTTTTTATTGTCATCTATTTACTTGCTTGGGATTTTGAAAGATGTACAAACATTTAATATAATATGATAATCGAAAGATTGTGCATAGGCGTACTCCAGATAATCTGCAATTATTTAAATTGGGCTCAAAAAATTAAAATGATCAATTCTTTTTAGTTTAGTTGGAGGAAAGGAACTAAAAAAATACCCAAATTAAATTTTATTCCAGTGGGTTGGACAAAAGAAAACCTTAAGAAAAACCTTGGAGTGTTTGAGGCAATTGTCAATCAAAAACATTTACTTAAGCCAAAACCCAATTGCTCTATTGACCAGAAAGTTATTCCTAAGCATTCGTTTAAAATTTACTTTGTGTGATAGTGTCCCCGTTTTGTATGAATAGAAAGAAGAAACATATTTAAATCATAGAGCGCAAAACAATACAATTCAAAAACATTTTACATGAACCCCGGAATTGCTTAACGTCATATAATAACATTGCATATACTACTCCTTGTTCAGTCGACAGAAAGTTGTAGTAGCAAACAACACTTAAAAGATTAATACATTTAAATTTGTTGTTGTACAAGTCGTATTTCAATTCAGTTACAATTAGAATATCAAATCAGGCAGGTTTGAGATTCTTCAAATATTTTAGTTTACCTTTACATTGTTGATCGCCGTAGTTTGCTTTTTTAAAAGAATGGTGTATTTAAAAAACGTTTACCTTCTACAACAAATTGTTGTCACACTTAATTGATATATAACTTTGTATAAGATTACAGATGCTATTCTTTGTTGAATCGACAATAACTGATAGCCACACGCAAAGCTTAGAACACTAAAACACGTTTTTTTCACCGAACAAATCATATTTAAATTTAGTTATTATTCCGCTACTGTTCAAAATATCATAACAACCATGCAATTCTTGAAATATTTAAGTTTAATAATACTATTTAACTTATTTAGTTATTCTTGCTGCGAAAAGATTGTCAACTTAAACGATTACCTAACCGCCTTCAAAAACTGTTTTGTACATTTGATTAACTATCAAGGCGTTGATTTTGTTCCACTTGAAACCCCAGTTGTGTTATCTCGATATACCTTCACTTATAAAGGGTATAAAATTTATGGCAAAAACGTTGATATAGCTGATAATTTTGGCATTGGATACTTAACTTATGGCGATCTGTCGACTAACACTTCGATCGTAAACGTCGCAGAACTTATTGGTCATAAAAGACAATGCGATGTTCACTTCTATTTACACCCGAACAATGGAGTCCAAGGCGCAACGAATAAATTGCAGATGATTTCTGAAAACTTCGATGGTAATATCGAGGGACTTCTACTACCATTACAATATTATTATAAAAGACATAATCATGGTATTATTTTTTGGGATCCTAGTAGTTTAATGCATTCACGACAATTATATCACGTTCTAGTGACCGAAAATAATCACGGTAAATTGCTATGGAATTTACGCATGTCAAGAATTTGGCAGTTACTTCAAGTGTCTGATTTTCTAATATTTCAAACAAGTATGCATGAAGTAAATATACGAATTGTTTCAACTGAAATGGCCTGCAAGGTTTGTGATTCTAGAACCAGAAAATACATTACATTTCAATGGTATCGGGACATATCTATTACTCAAGAACTCAGCAAATTGAACTATGAAAAACATGAAAATAACTATCATGATATAGTAAACCACTACGGAGTTACTATGACCCAGCATATAGCCTGGCAAGATAAAATGAATGCTCTACTGAAGGTGTATGAAAATACGGTGCCATTTAGAGAGCTGAAACGCTTGATGATAGACGTTTTTGCAATTGATGTAATTTTGTATGCGTTAATTTTTCCAAATATTACATTCGAAAATGGGGCATGGAGAGAATCTAAAGAAGATGTAATAGTAGACCAACTATTTCTCAGAGGTCCATATGGCAACAGAGCAATAGTAACATCAGTGTTTTTTGAACAAGACGTGTATAGCACATTTCTGAAAAAATTTGACGAGTACAAGTTTATTGCATGTGGTGAGCTGAACAGCTCACAAATATCATTCAGCGGATTGATTTCGGCATTCGGTTTTGGAACATGGATCTTAATAGCATGCACTTATATTGGTAGTCGCCTAATACATCACTTCATGTTAGGCTCAAAACATAAAAACGTTTTTTTTGCAATTATCGATAGTTTGAATATTTTGTTAGAGCAAGGAGACTCAACTGCAAGTAACAAAGCAAAAAACAGTTGTACATATTTCATTTGGGGATCCGCCATTTTAGTTGGTGTTGTTTTGAGCAACCAGTATAAAGGAGACAACATTAGTGCACTCACAGCTTCATTTTTCTATGTCCCATTTACAAAATTAAGTCAACTATTTCAATCTGATTATACCATATTTAGCCCAATTCGTTACATCTACAGTTTCCAAATGCGAGCATTCGAAGACTTATTTTCTGACGAAAACAAGATGACTGAATATCTTTTAGAAACTAATGAGTCCAAGTTTGAATTTATGCAAGAAAAAACAGAATTTTTTGAGATTCTCGAATTCAATCAAACTTTCCACTATAGTAAAGAACTTCAGAAAAAAATCCAGCCTGATATAAACGAAGCCAGTTACCTGCTTCAAGAAAATTCTAACCACCATCTTGACACCAATTTTCTGAATGAATGCAACAACGTAGCTGTAGTTAGTTGGTCCTTGCACCTAGTTAGGATTGAAAATGAAATACGAAAACACGAAAGACCCAAAATGGGTCACATTTCGATTGGAACTGAAGTACTGTTTCAAAAAGCAATCGGGTGGGATATACAAAACTGGAGGGATCCAAA
>JAQGBQ010000565.1:0-19424 GCA_034698485.1 Vertagopus arboreus | reverse complement strand
ATGCATACGAAAATGTGTAAGTTTAGTGCACACTAACACTAAAATCGCGATAAGTGACCATTATGCATACGGGCCTTGGTCTCAAATCTTCCAAATCTTGCAAATCCGGCTCAGTATTCGTCACCTCTCTCCCAACTATTCATTCTAGAGTTTTCTAATGTTTACATATATTTCGCAATAAATTCTATGTACCAAGTGTTTACCAAAATAGGCCACAGTCTAAAGCCAGAGGCAGTTTGTGAATTTCATGGCCTTTTGTTTGCTGAATCTTTCTTTGAAAAAATTGAATCGGAAGAGAGGTGAAGTAGAGCATTGTAATTTGAACCTCTGAAATCTGAAGGAAAGGACTACATAGCAAAAAGTGTCAACAGTCGCGAGTTGAAAGTTGACAGCCCCCACCATAGTAAACCAGTCAACCAGAGGGACACAAAAGCTAAATTAAACATTGCTTCTAGTCTACAATCTAAATCTATATTCGTAGTTTATACCAATTAGCGAGTACTTGCTAATTCATTACGGACCTAAATCCTAGAGTGTATGAAAGCAACGTGTTCTAAGCATTAAAAATTACACAGTCAACGTCAAAGAGAACGATCAACAATCCCCAGAGAGTATCGTTGCTTTATACATATTGTATCCCCCAACGTGACTTTTCGTTTTCATTAGGGGAGTGTGGAGTGTTCATTTGGTCCATACCTTAATATACAAATACAATACACCTTAGTTTTACCTGCAAAAACTGCGATGACTAAAAAGCAAATTTAATGACGTAGAGCTTTAAGCTTGCAGTGGTGCTAGCTTGGGTTTTGATTTGATTCACGTTGGCTAGCAGAGTACAGAGTCAAGGTGGAAAGGGTTGAATCTTGAAAAAAAAACATTTGTTATACAACTCATGCTAGATCTATTGATAATGTTCGCAGAAGGGAAATGAGTAAGTCTCTGTAAGATATCAAGTGAATCAAGTCTCGTCTCAAGTCTCCGTTATTAATTTATTTTATTTGATTGTGAGTCACTCAAGACATTGAAATCGTTATAGTGTCTTGCATTAAATATATTGAAATCATTAAATTTCACTCAAATTGAAAATTGAATAAATCAATGCAAGTGTTTTTGGAGTTTACCTAAAGTTACCAATAATAAAATCCAAAAATGTTTGTGAAATCAAAGACTAAATCCTTCTCATTCTCAATAGCAGTGGTGGCCATGCAACTCCTTGTTTTAATCTTCTTTGTCTCAATAACCTTGGCTCAGGATGATGGCAAATCTGGTAAGATTACTTTTTTATAGATTGTGCAATTTGTATATACATTTTCTCATCTGTACCACTTTTTTAGGCCAAATAGATACGTAATAATGTAAAATGCAAAAACTTTAATCGTATTAAAATTTATTCCAAGCTTTACAACTTATTTTTCAAAATTTACAGAATCTCAAGAATCTCAACTACAAAAGAATTCATCAAATACAACAAATAACGAAGAAAGATACAGATCTGCTGGGATACTATTTCCATCTTTAGATGAAATCCGAGAGAGTTTCAAACGATTCCAAGAACGATTGAACAACTTTAGAAAATCCGGTGGGGGTTTCAGCACCGCGGATCCAAGACAGCTTCAAAATCTCAGCAATACTAATAGCAATAGTTACTTTCGAAATGGCAATTTCTACGGCAGTGGAGCCTTCCCTTCAACAGATGATTCAGAAAGTGTCTACCCCCCAGGGTTCAGGAGACCAGGGAATACTTATTACAAGACTGCGACCGCAAATACCTCAGCGGATTTGCAGCAACATACTACCACAACAATTTGGATAATTTGTATATGCTTAATTATAATGGCCGTTGGCTCTATTTTATTCATTTGTGTTAACAAGTGTCAAGGACCTCCTGTTTCTAATTCGAACAGTTCTGGAAGTCCTAGTAGAAATTCAAGAAGTACGAATAACTTAAGTAGTAGTTCATCGAATAGAAATAGTAGGATTAGTGTAAGTACAATTAGCATAGCTATACCAAGTAGTACTCCTTCGGGGAGTAGTAGTATTAGTAATATTCCTGGAGCTAATATTGATTATGATGGCAAGTATAGTTTTGACATGCCTCCGTCATATGATAGTCTTTTTCCTATTAGTAATACTGGGAAGTAATCCTTGTTTACGTGTTTGTCTAATTAGATTGTTAATTGAAAACAGAAGTGTTACAAATGTTTTATTATAAAAATATTTCAATGCATTTATCATTTTTTTTAAAGAAAAAGGTGCTATATCCTTGTTTAGTGACTTTCCATATAAGTATTAATTGTTGTGTGTAACCGTAACCTGAATGCTAAAGACTTAAAATTGCAAAAATAGTGTAATATTCTATAAAGCTGTAAACTGTTGTCAGATTTTGTTAGTTTTTCAACCTATGAAACTTATAGAGCTGCGAATTATAATTTACACTCAAGTAATAACGTCATTCAAAATATATATAAAAAATGTACATGTACTATGTAATAAGCAAATATGAATTGTCTAGTCAAGGCAAGGACGTAAGATTAAGCAACACACTATATGTTTTATTCTTAATGTCAACTGTGGTTAACTATAACTATTTGACTGACTCAAACAAAGCGAGAACCTTTTACTCTTTCATCTGTCAGTATATAATTCAGTAATACTTTTTCTGCACTTTGTGACATTGCTCTTTGTATTTCACTGAATAATGATAATGCAACTACCAAAACAATTTCGTTTTACCTCGACGATACCAACACAAATTTTGTTATTTAGACCTGCAGACAGCCTGAAATAGTAGTGATTAAGCCATTATTTGACTCGTCATAGTTGGTATAGTTTACGTATTTGTTTTGATTTGTACGAGATCTTCTCGATTTATATACTTGTCCATGAACTGTTTTAGATAGTAATATTGGAGTGGAAATCTACGAATAAATCCGAGTCAGTTGTTGACTAATGAATAATATTTGATAATATCCAAGTAATATTAATTGGTATGGCTGGAATGCTTAATTAGTGAATGTTCCATCCAATGTCATAATATAACATTAATTTCCAATTCAAACAGTTTCAACTAAAAATATTGTCAAGTTGTGCAGAGACATCATATTCGCTAATGCAAGGAACTGTTCAAACAAAGGAGTAAAAGACCTTCGTATTTGGCTGTGACATCGTATTATTTTATGAAAATGAGCCACTACTAAATGCCCTGGAATTATATTGAATATTTATGTCTTTGTAAATACATATGCAATGCAGCATAAACCCCAATATAAAAAATATCTACATTCAAGAATTGATCTCTGAACTATTATGTTTTGTAGATAGCTTGTTAGAGTTTGGAGTTATTATCCTTTGACATAATTTAATAATTCATCAGTAGGTGATAAGGCTTCTATGTATATAGATTCCAGTCAGATTTTATTAACGAGCTTAACGAGGATAATTAAAAATCATTATAGTCAAAATCTGCAAGCATTGACGTGATTCCGTGCCTCTTGTTTATGGAGCACGAGAGAGGTGCTACGTAAGATTTAACTATCCAGGTATTTTAAATTACTAAATTTCGAAGGCAGAATATTTAGTAATCTCAAGTTCTTGTAATTTTGCATAATTGAGATTCAACATCTGGTCAAAATATATTTACGGACACGTTCTCCTGTTATTTAAACTGCTTCATAATTTCTCTGCTATCGTGTTTTAAAAAGGTTAAGTCTGTGTTTTAAAGAGTTTTTGCTTTTACTAGTAATTTCCCTTGTTACTTAATACCTCCGACAGCGAACTTAACTAGATTGGCGAAATCTCGAAAGATAAATAATGTTTATGATGCAGACTGAGCAGATTGAATGCAGAAAGAACCAGGAGTGAATTTTCCAAGCTAATTATATCTCACTTGAACCGAGATTTATTTTATAAACTATAGTGCTAACAACTAACTAGATTCCCATGAAATAAAGTTATTATTTCAAGAATAATTTTCCTTAGAGCGTGATCATTTCCGACATTGCAGTCGTCATTGTGATGCAAATTGGGCAGAAGTGGGGTAGAACGTTGTTGACTATTATGAAAAATCAAGGGCTGACAATATTTAAAAAATGTCACATACGTTTATAATTTGTGGTGCTCGTACTGTTATCAATGTAATTACTGCAGTGTTTCTTCTTGAAACATTCAGTGTGCATGCACTCCAGGAAAAAATCAATCGTAAGTATTGTTTACTACAATAAATTATAATGTATGAAATACAAAGACATTCTGCAATGGTTGTTTACTATTTACAGCATCCATGGCCTTCCTTACATCGATTTACAGATCGCATATACCTAATATACCATCTGCAGATGAAACTAACTCTCGATGGGCACCTGAACCATTTAATATCTATTTGGGAAACCAACCAAAATATTCGGTTCTAATCTCTCTCGCGAAAAATAAAATATCTGCGTATGCTGAAGATATTTTTGAAGAGCGGGGAACAGTAGGGCTCCGAAGCTTTATTGTAGAAGCCCCAACTGGATATGGGATTATTGCTGTGATCCAGGTCCTTAACCTTGGCTTAGGTCAATTGGAAATTGATCAAGTCAAAGGCAAGGTTAATCATGACAATCTTGACAGATGTAAAAATTACGTGAAGGTCATATTGTAATAAAATTATTATAACTCTTATTTGATATTTAGTTCTGAAAATAATAAAACTATTCAAAATGTAAAATACAGTTTAGTGATGGAGATGGATCAGACAGTGGAGAAATATGCGGTCAAATGCATCAGGATGACAAAGATTTTCATCCTCAGGGATTGATTGGCCCTAGAACATTTCATAGCTCTAACGGAAAAATGATTGTGTCTTTTAATTTCGGCGAGCTATCCGATTTCCTGCCCTATAAGTATCAAACGCTTCTTCGACCCGGTCACAATGAAGATTTTGACAAAGGACCGCTTTACGAATTGGCGATTTCTTTCACTTCGTTTACAGGTGCGTTAAGTTAGTTTGTTATTAATACATGTAAAATTACGCTTGGAATGAATATCTTTTTTTTATTAAAAATTATTTAGATTGTCAACCCAATCAAGCAGATGCGTTCATCCCTTGTACTTCTAATAAAAATGCAAATCGATCTTGCATAAGTTCCAGTTTATTCTGTGATGATGTTTTGAATTGTGGGTTTGAAGATGACTTTGGATACGATGAAAAAAATTGTTCAGTTCTTCCTGAATCAGAGCTTTCAAAATCGTTGACTTATTGGACTATTCGTCCAGACGAAGAAGGAGTACGCAAAGCACTTTTTAATCCAATTAGAGAACCTGATACAGACATCACTTACGATCCATCACTAGACAGAATTCTCCAATACAGCTTATCTCCAGCAAGTACAATCCTGTTGATAGTTATAACCGTAGTCTGTATAATGATTATGGGGATCATAATCCGATTTTGCTGTAGGAGGTGTGTCGGAACTCCTTTGCCAATTCCTAATCCTTCTACCACCGATTTCGGACCGTTTTCAACAGATCAAATGTCATTAGGTTCTCGGAATACGCAAATCGATATTCAAAGGTCTCCTTATCAATGTTCAAGAACAAATTATGCGTTGGACCTGCCCCCTTCATATGAAGATTTATTCCCTTCCTCAAAGGATATTAATTCTTCCATCAGTTTTGTCGACATTTCTGCCAGTGCTAGTGATACCTGTAATAGACCCGGCAGTTCAGATCTAGTCAAAGTTCCTGTAGGAAACTGATTTTAATTTATAATTTAAATTTTAAAGAGTCTTCTTGCTTTACTGTATAGAAATATTTTCATGTTAGTGAGTTAAATGCATATGACGTTTTAAAATCGGTGTATGTAGATATCAAAGAGGAATAAATGAGATTGTATGTCATACATCCTTATATTTTTTAACCGTTTCCTCAATCAGTTAAAACTAAATGATTGAATCTTCCAATCTTCCATCATTAATTCATTTCAAAGAGCCCGATCGTAAAAGTTGAACCGGTATTGGTAATAAATTGGCATTAAGAATGTGATTTGTTACTTATTGTTTTCAATGAATGGTACATAATACAGTGCAGCAAAAAGGCAGCATTCACACTTTTGGCATCTGCAACTTTAACTACTTTTATGGCTACGATGCGTGTATATAATATGAGTTAAGGTTAAATTTAACAAGACATTAATATATAATTTAGATTTACTTCCAAAAGCGGATGATCATCAGACCATAAGTATTATTTATATGATGCTGTGCTTTGTGCTTTTGCAGAATCACACAGCCTTATTATTACAACTTAACTTTATACCTATAAAATGCTATGAAGTTGTATAATTGGATTTAGCTCACTTAAGACCTATAGAATATCTAAGACAGGTTTAAGAAATGTGATCATTGGATGTGGGTAAAGCCAGGATTATCGGAAAGATTATC
This sequence comes from Vertagopus arboreus, assembly GCA_034698485.1. NCBI lineage: Eukaryota > Metazoa > Arthropoda > Collembola > Entomobryomorpha > Isotomidae > Vertagopus > Vertagopus arboreus. The sequence continues at coordinate 13,005 of JAQGBQ010000565.1, read as the reverse complement.
AGAAGTGAATGCATTTTATCTAGGTTAATGGAAACCTTTATAATGTTAGTAAACTTGAACGTCCACGTGTTTGTTTGGTTTGCTGTGATTTGAGTATCATCATAGAAATATTATTAGAAGAACAATTTTAACAACTAGAAACATCTTGCAACTTTTTTATAGTTAAACTGAGTTATAAAATTTGTGGAATTTGATAATTGGATGTTTAATGTTTCATCAATTTAAAACAATTAAAATCCGACTGACTTCATCTTAAGAATTTTCACCTTTATTTGGAATTGGAATAAGCGTTCAAAATACTACACCTATTAATTTGTGTTACATAAAATCTAAATTGATTAACCTTCGTCATCAATTATATCATGACTATTATTGGAATATTTTTCCGAGCTGTTTCCTAAACCAAAAAAGCCACAATTATTTACACAAAATTCTGGTTCTAAATAATAAATTACTATGCATCACACAAAAGTATGCATTAGATTGGCTAGGCTTAAATAAAATGGCAAATCGAGTCTGCTAATAAATGAGCTTCTATTATTCCATACGGCTGACAATGAGTCGTACAGACCAAGCCGTATATTTACAACACTATTTTCAAGAGATAACTAAAGGGGTTTACCAAATTTTTAGCAGGCTTCATTTTTACATCCCATATCCTTGTGCGTGTGGCTTCATATATTATGAGCACTTGTTCTAACTCTAATAGCCGAAAAGTATCAAAATCGTAAACTATGTATAGCTTCTTTACAGTGCCAGCCACTGGTTCTTGAATTACGAGCATCCGCCTGCACTAAGTCTTCAAGTTTTAGCATTTTGGCAAAACCAACCGTTTATGTCGTCTACGATTGAATATCAGACTCAGTGGTCAAGGCTGCAAAAGTGCCACTGCCGCTATCATTATTACTATCCCTCTCATTGCTCAGGTAGAGGTAGAACGTGACAGTTAAGACAGGTGAATTTCTTTGGTATCTTTAATCAATACCAGGACATTTTTTAAAGACTTGAGGAACTAGTGCAAAAGTTACAAACTAATTAGCTATACATAAGCTGTCCATTCATCTGAATTCCGGTCATTTGAAGGAGGAAGTTGAAAGTTGTTAATATAATAACAAAAACGTTAAAAGTGAACTTATCTCGAGTGTATATTTACAGCTATATACCTACTGACATCATGGAATTGCCTCTGATTATTATTATGTCCAGGTCCAACCCTTCCCTGCAAACAGATCGGATTACACATAACCATTATGCATTAGAAGTGCTCGATACTGCCAACTGAAGAGATTAAATTTTATGAATATTCATGCCATGCCTGGTGTATTATAATAATTCCTGACAATCTACATAGGATTTTGACATGTAATTTTGTGAAGATATCCTGTTCCTCATTTCCACAAAATACACGAAATACATATTACACAGAGTTGATAAATCGCTTGCTACATTTTTGTGCATGAATTCTTATTGACATTTCATGTGGAAAAATTGTTTATTATTTTTAGCTTTTTGTGATTTGACATTTTGCAAGCTGAATTATTTACTACAAAGTATTATTTTGATTTTATTCAATGCGTAACTGAAGGTCTTAAAAAATGTACAAAACAATCAAAGGATGATACAGCACTTGCATTCTTTAACATAAATGTTTTTTTGTGTTAAACTTACAAAAAAAGACTTCCATAATAATTCCAGTGGCTTTTTCACAGCATTCCACCTGCTAGTGAATCTAAATAAGAATAGTTTATAAGGATCTTTTGAAATTTTGAATACTGAATAATGACAGTAATTTACCTGTGTGAAAAGTGACTGAAATGGACATGAAAAACGAAGCCAAGATGGATTTAGAACCTTTAGAAGGAAATCAAAGGGAAAACGAGTGTTTAGAGAAAACTTGTGAATCTAAACAAGTAAAAGAAGACAATGACACTACTTCTACTTCCACTTCCACAACGGGGATGAAACAAGATAATAATAGCAGTGATAATAATAATGGTAAAGTTTATGATGTCCCATCATCATCTGCAAACAAGGAGGATACGGACGATGGTGGTGAAGAAGAAGAAGACAAAGACAACGAGTTAAAAACTTTTGTTGACAAAGACACGAAACCAGGACGAAGTGAAGGTTTTAAAAGTTCTAATGTTAAAGAGGAAACATCAAAATCTAAAAGTCCATCTTCTCCGGTTGTCAAAAACGTCAAAATGCGTAAAAGTAAAGATTACACGGATGACAAAAAATCTTTGTATTCATCTTCTGCATCAATTTATTCAACATTTCCCATGAGTGAGGATTTCTCTGTTTCAACGAATGGAGAAAATTCCATCAAAATTACGGGCTATTTAGAAAAGAGGTCTAAAATGGTGAGATATGTCTTATTTACTATCATTCAACTGATTTCATCCTCCTTGTTAAATTAATTTAACAAGGAGGATGAAATTTTTAAACTTTAGATTGTGCCTATTTATATTTATTGCAATTTAAAAAATAATTTATTCATTGCCGAAAGGGCTCTGGGTAGTAACTAGTAACTCAATTTTTTAAGACTAATAAAGAATTTTGAAACAATTTTAACTAATTTGGAAAGCCAATTGACAGATTACCGTTGTTGATATTAATTATGGTTACACATCGTCAATTCGACTGAAATAGAAAAGATCAAAATATTTAGATATCATAGTTTGTTTCAGTATTTTTTATTCTGTCTGTACACTATGGCTCTGGATTTTATTAAATCAGACTAATTTTATGAAAGCTTTTAGAACTACAGTATGTTGAAAGATACGGCTGTCGGCTTTCAGGAAAACGCTTCGTCATCATTACAGCTCAGAATCAAAAGGTTTGATATAATAATAAGTCAGTGTTTTTTGGCAACTGCTATTATTTTGTTAACATTTTAAATCATTTGATGCATTCCAGACGCCCTATCGACAGGAACTATACGAAACGAAAACCAAAGTTATGAATGATTTATATTCATCCAGAAAAGAAATTGAACCTGCCTATCGATTTAACCCAATTTAACCCTTTTGCAAATTCTTTCTGGCTGATTAACAGAAACAGAGCTTAAATGTTATAAGGTTTAAATTATACTATAGGAATTATTAAGTAAGTCAAGGATAAATCAGATCCAAAAATATCTGTCCACCCAGTTTCCACCAGAATAGATCGGAAACAAATTCATTTGATTTGGTGAAATACAAGTAGCATATTCTAATTAATTAATTGTAATTTAATTGATAAATAGCTCATGCCTCTTTAAATATATATTTATGCTACTAGTAACAATAAACAAACAGCAAATAGTTTGTTGTGGCTAAGGGTTAAATGACCCAGTTACTTTATGTGCAAAGAACTTTTTAACTGACCATGAAATCTACATCATGTACCTACAATTCATTACACCTTTACATCGTGATTTTGTGAAGTCTGCCTGTCTGATACATACTTTGTATATCAATAAATGAAAGCAAGAATTCTGTATCAAATGTATAATTTATTATAATATTACGGTTTCCGAATATGAAGGCAGATTCTCTCATATTATTTCTTGATTTCTTTAACATTGAACTTCTTGTGAAAAGATCTATTAAGGCATGATTACTGACTTGTCTTACATGAAATACGAAAACCCACAAACCAACAATAACATCTGAAGATGAGAAGTAAATATGATAACTTGTTAAAGAATTAAGGTAAAGTATTATAAATCGAAACCAAGTCTATGCTTATAGTATGGACGCTCGTGGTTTACTGTCCCAGTTTTCTTTCACCATAATAAGGGAAATGCATTCAAGAGAAGATTATAGCAATTCAACAAATTAGATCTAACCAATTTATTAACTAGAAATTACATGCACAAAAAATAGTTTTTTTCCCGTAACGAAATTTATTACAAATCAAGAAAGCTGTTTAAAATGCTCATTTAATAAACATTCAAGATGTAAATACTTATTCAAATTTAAAATCTCAATATTAAGTTTGTAGCTCTTACGGATAATAATTATTGTCCTCTATATCTTGTGAGCAAATGGGTGTTTTTTATGACACATTTCCTACTACAAGCCTAATTTAGAAAGTTGTCATCTGCTACTCTACTAAAGAATATTTTTTATAGTTTTTTATGACAGCGAGATACGGGTACGAGTACTAACATCAGTTGCTTTGCTACTGACAGAATAGTTGCCGGTTTCATGATACATTTTTTCCCTTCAAGTATTTTGAATCGCTTTAGATTCTTATTCCAAAGGACTTTAAAGATACAAATAGCATGACGATGTTGATGATCCTACGATGCATTTGATATTTGATGACCCAACCGTTATATTGTATGCACATTGTTCATAAAAGTTTTTATTATTGACGCACTGTGAGTCTATGAGAACTTTTTTAAGAGATCCCCAACAGACTCTTACGATGAGCAAGTATAAGCCAGCAATGTTTTTTTAAATGTTTATTTTCATACGCAAAAGGGTTGAGTAAATACGAAAAGTATGAAATCAAGTGGTTTGATGATGAGATTGGATGCGGCTGTACATATAAGAGATTCTAAATATGGAATTTTTAGAATCTTTTTAATATCTAGCCTGGTTGTATATTTAGTTTAGTGATTTCAGTTCATATTATACGCGTGAATATTCGGGGATTTGATTGCATTATATTGTGTTATGTAAATGGGATTTCCTTTTGTTGTTTCAACATTGTATATATAACTTTATCTCTCATTAACATTTAGCTCTTTTAATAATACTGTATGCAGTTGTGTGGGTGGGTTCACGAGTTCTTTAGTTAGTTAGTCCAGCAAGGAAAAGTTTTTGATTAAAGTGTTCCGTCCTGTCAATATTTTTATTACCATTTCCTCCCATCAGCCGCAACAGCCATCCACGATAATTGATTAGTTAATCACTTGTGGCAGTTTTAATCCTTGGATTTGGCCAAGGTACAAAAATTATTACGTAAAGTTTTGATGAAAATAAGGTGTCAACAGTTTTTAATTATAACGATATTGTCACATCAAATCAATAGAGCAATCCAGCCGTCCTTAATTCTTTTAATTATTATTTTATTTCTCTAATTGCAGTTGGGGTGGAAGAAATATTGGTTTGTTCTGGATGGCCGGTTGCTAACTTATTACAAATCTAAATCAGAATATGAAAGTCTGTCCGCCTGTTGTGGTTCCATAAACCTAGGAATTGCTTCTACTGTCCGACCCATTCAAATTCGTGGATGTAAAGGTTATCCAATTCAAGTTGTGACAAGGACACAAGTTTACTATTTGGTATGTGATGGTATTACTACTACTATGATATTATGGTCAGGGTTTAATTTTAATTGCAATGTATGCAGACGATCAATGATGATGAGTGTGCTATAAGTACGTGTTAAATATTTACAGAGATCTCTCGACAAGCAGATTTTGGACCAGTGGTTGATCGCAATTCAGGAATCTGCTTCATCTCAACCAAAAATTTCTCTGCCAGTCTGGTCTGATCCTGGATCCCAGTTTTTCAGATATTCTTTTGCAGCCTTGTCCCAATGGGTGAGAGAGATAACAATACCAACATTTTTACGTTATCTTAAATTATTTTGTGTGTGTGTGTGATGCATAAACTTTTAGAAGATAAGAAGCTTAAATACATAGTTAACGGGTTAAATATTTATTTGGTTGCAGTCATTGGACGCATCAACAGAAGATATAACCGAATCGTTAAGTACTCTACCCCAAAACTTTTACCTGAAACGAGGAGGGCCAACCCGGCAGCCAAATCATTTGCACAAATGCCACAGTTTTGCATCCCTTCAATCTCCATCAGCCTATTCCGCTATGTCACTCAAGGACACAATTAACAACAACAACTCAGTTAAAATGAGAACTAAAAAGGAAGCCATACCAGGACAAACAAATAAAGTTCGTCAATCAACTTCAATGTTAATGCTAGAGTCATCCACCCAAGCGGCTGAATTACGAAAGGAATTGGCAAGAAAACTATCAGTTGGAACAACCCCTGAAAAATCTTCAAAGCCAATTCTATCAACTGCTAAATCAAAATCCGAACTTTTGTTTTTAAAAACTCCACACAAAGACAATCCAGATGATGAACTTCATCATTATGATGAAATTGTGGATATTGAAGCGATCTATGAAAACTATGAGAACGAGGAGGACGGATCATCTTCAGAAGGGTTGAATCGACATTCGCCTTCAGAACATAATGACGCTGGGATTTATGAAAGTGTTGAAACTATGTTGGAAAACCCTTGGGATAAAATCGACCCTGATACCAATACGATGACCAGCACGAGGAATAATGATCGAAATTCCGGTTCAAAAAGGAATTCACTTGTTTCTAACACGGATGACAGTATTAATAAGCACAGTGTTCCGAGATTATTTCCAGCCCTTCCAGACCCACCGCCATCATCACGTCGTGGTACCGGAACTAGTATAGACTCTGACACGTCCAGCAATTATAGTTATGGAGATGTGTCTTCAACTATGGAAAAACCTGGGAAGAAATGGAAAAGTAAACCTTTTGGTAGTTTCTTTCATAAAATATTTCATAAAGACAAAGGGAAAAAACCAAAGGTTACACCCCCTTTAGTTATAACTGGACCAGTAGATTTACGAAGTCTGCATCATCAGTCTCAGCAATCGCCAGTAAACAGACCCACAAATCTTCCAATCGACAAAGATTCTGACGGATGTTCTACATTGACAAAGTCCCACCAATTTGTCGGGTCAAAATCCGCATTTAATAATGAAAACGTTATGGATGAACTGAAAATTAAAGTCGATCAACGGAATCGAATAGCTCCAAAACCCAATGCCAAGCCGTCATTGTCACCAAAATATTCTTCAGACAAACCAAATCTACGGACCCCTGTTATACCAACACCATTATTAGTGGAGAAACTTGCCATAAAATCTGGACAAATCTCTTTAGAAAAGACTACTATTCCTTCGGCAGAGCAAAATCCTGAAAAAATTGAAGACAAAAATCGACCAGAAAATATAGCAATTTCGACTGAACGCTTGAGCCAACGTCGACAAAGCTCAGAAGATTTTCAGAAAAAGTTGGCAAAATTCAATACACTTTCCCAGCGTCTTAATTCAAGCTTTACTGCTGCATTGAATCCAGCTCCAGTGATTCTTCCCACCGTCGGTCCATTAGGACGATCCCATTCTTACAGAGTTCCAAAATCAGGACAACAAATGCGAGATGACAAATCCCCACCCCTTCCACCAAAAAAGAAAAATAATCCCTCAACAGCAAAACCAAGTTACTACGATTATCCCACAAATAATCAGCCCGTTTCTCGACAGTCTTCCGCTGATGACGAAGATCCTTCCGGTGAAAACAAAAATTCAAGAGACATCAAGAAAGCTATGAAATCTGACTCAGACATACTCCCTGCAACATTTATAAGAAGTCTACAGAAGAAAAATTCAGCCCCTGATAGTATTATATTTTCCAGTTCGAGGTCAAGTTCAGGAGAGTCTGGGACAAATTCAAAAGACGGCAAAGATGTGGATAATGTATTTGAAGAATTCCTATCTCCACCCCCACCGATCCCACCGAAGCTTAAATCACCTACTAGTAGCCCATCGTTAAACAGGTCATTTGAAACCTCAACTTCAGCTCATTATAAAGTGCCACCCAATCGGAATACATTCAATAAAATTTTGAGTAATGATTCCAACGAATTTTCAGTTACAGACAATGACCAAAATTCAAAAATGCCAAATAACAACTTACTCTCTTGTGATGTAAAACTATCACCCCCTATTTCTCACAAATCTGCAGATTTAGATACCCTAGAGGGTCTTTCGGATTTTTCTGATACGAATGCAAGTATTAGCCCACCGGAAAGTCCAAAAGAATCTCAGTCAAACAAAAAGATCACTGATGATCCGATAAGTGAAGAGCAAGACTCTTTGATTTCAATATCTGTCTCATCAGAATCCGCTACAGGATTTGCAACCGACTCCTTGTCAACTACTCTTGATAATCGACAAACACCTCAGAACTTGGCAGAGTATCAGAATAAAAAGAAAGAACAAGATGATCAGAATAACTTGCAGATATTCATTCATGCCAATCAAGGTGACAGTCCATTTCCAGTAAAAACTCGTGATGAATTGGACTCGTTAGATGCTTCAAGCCTAAGTTCACATTGTCATTCAGAAGCGGACAGTATTTATGAAAACCTAAGGTTTGCCACTATGAACACATTAGTTCAAGAGTTTGAAACGGTAATAATAATAAATATTAATTTTGAATAATCCAATTATCTTATACTCTAATTCTAAATTTTAAAAATATTTTTAAATCATAGGTGGAAGAAACGGAAGACGAAATATCAGAAATGTATGATGACTTTCCCACAGAATTTCTAACCGCAGTAAATCTCACAGGGTATTCGAATTTGGATTCATCAAGTGACAGTCCAACTAGTCCATCAAATTCTTCGTCAACGCCTTCTCCATCGTCAGAAGATAAAATCACGTGTCCAACTGATTCAATACGACATTCGGGCATTGATCAACTTCAGGAATATCTTCGAATGGAATCTAATTCTTTGATATCTAATGATGATTTCAATCCGGATGAAGACTCTAGCAATAATCCAACACCGGATTTTAATAAAGGACCTTTAAGACCGGGGGCTGTTAGTAGACTTGGACATAGTTCGGCAGTTGATCAATTGCAGAGGGTTTTAAGAACTAGAAGTGATGTCTAATTTATATTATTATTAATATGGTTTGCAATAAGTATTTAAAAAGTTTTAATAAAAAATATTTATAAATACTACTATTTTATATGATTTTAATTTTCCATTTAATCCGCAAAGGAAAATAATCATAGCTTGTAAACATGACAAGTAGGATAGTTAACAGTAATTGAGTACTTTGCATGCACAGAACAGACTGATACAAATATTCCATATTAAATTTGGCATTTTAAATAATCGATAAAACCGAAAACCCCTAAAATGTAAACTATACCCTGCTCCAGTCTTGGAAACACTTTCCCTTAATTTTCTAAAGCTAAAAAGTTATGTATACAAATTGTAGATTACTATCTAGAACATTGACTACAATATCCAGGTCACCGGTGGAATATTTATTTTACAATTCAAAATAGCAGCTTTACATTTTTAGTTGTATGGGTGTTACAAAATTCTAGCTTGTCTCTGAATAAGTTTTTGTACACAATAAATTGAAAGCACTTTGTTTCAATTAGTTAAAAGAATATATTTAAACTAAAAGGATTTCTTAAATGAAAAATGGCTGAGGCTGAAAACGAAACTACTTGGAGTCCTTACGCTCTAGTGGTTAGAGAATATCCAGATACAAAATGTGTCCCTTATCACACAGGTACATAAATATACAAATGTTCATGTTTTAAATAATCTGTTTTGTTATTCATCTAATGTTACTTTCTACAATTTTAGAATACAGCAAGAACTACTCACCCAAATATATTAGTAGCAGTCAAAATCAAAACATTGTGGCAAAATGGGATAGCAAAAGTGCAATTGCAAAAGATATTCAAGTACAGATAAATCAACCGAGAGTGTTTACCCGATCTGGTAATCCGTCCGGATCAGACTTACATCGCTGGCAAAAATATGATAGCGTTTAAGGTCAAGGTTCAATTTTTGATCATATCTTAGCCATCTCGATGAGATGATTTATAATTAGGTAGCATACATATTGAGATTTTAAATACAGCTTTATTCACACAAGTTAAAAATAAAAAGCAGACACAAAATCAAAATATTTTTTGCTAACTCTGCTAAAGAAAATAGGTTCTTACAAAAAGATTACACAATAATAATTCCGTGAGAAAACGTGCAGCTGTCAGCCTAGCCTAGAGTCAGAGTTCCTTGTTTTGCAAATCCACATTTTTTGTATACCAATCTCTACTGAACCTAAAATTCTGTCCCCCTGAGGAACTTCTTAAGATTTTGTTAAGACCTGATTGTTTTGCATGTAAGCAACAAGTCTATATAAATGATATAAAGCAAACTCATAAACCTGCAAAAAATATCCTTCAAAGGCTTTAACTTTCAATACAAAATACAACTTTACAACTACTAACAGCTAACTGCGAAAGCTAAACCTAATACATCAATATATGCTATGTATGGATGAAAGGTTCTTGTTTACATAATGTGATATCAGTTGTTCTAAAGCATTGGAGCTACACTCTCTTGCTTCCTTTCTGGCATTTAATTTTTGGTTGCTTTTTAACGATACAAAAAATACATACTGATCTTGCATCACAGGACACCAAGAACTATTAAGAAAAACCATTGTTTTGTCACATATTATAACTGTCTTAAATTAGAAATCTGTGAAAATTAGAACAACATGACTCCAGATATCGAATTTCTTCGGGAATTTCCATGTGGTTTTGTTCCATATGAAACAGGTAAAAATAATTTGATACAAGAAACAAACATTTTTTTGAATATTTTAATAATTTTTTAAAAATTAATAAATCTACAGAATATAGCAGGAACTTCACACCGAAGAACCTTCAAGTAATCGTGAACAACAAATATCAACCTATTACATATACCAAGATAACAGATATCGATAAGGAAATCCAAGCTGATCTGGTCTTACTCCGTAGATGTATCAAGCCCTCGATTTCGCCCAATACTGCCTCTCAAGACGAAAACTTTTCCCATTATTGTAAATGCCATTTGAGACATTATTTAAAGAATGAAGATGACCCGAGGAAAATAATCTCTAGTTTTACACTTGGAAATTTTGAAACGGATATGAAGAGAAGGTTTACGAGTGTATACATGAAAGATTTTAAAGGTTCATAATTTTTATGGATCTCGATTTTATCGTCAATTTTAAATGTGTGATTTATTCCGTTGAGCTATTTTATATAAACGAGCTATATTATTTTGTGAGTTGAAATGAACTAATTATTATGACAAATAGTTACGCTTTTTAAACCGTGATTCACCGACATTATATTTTTGTAATGAAAACCGTAAAGCATTTTTGTTAGTATAGTATACATACATACGAATATGAGTTCAGTGTATTTTTTAAAGCAGTTTTAAACTATATGTGAAAAGTAAAAACTATAATAGGGAATTAAGGGATATTCAATATTAAATCGCGTGAATTGAAATTACTACATACTGATGCAACCGGTTGGACTATACGAAACCAGACCACTTTTTTTTTCAAAAAAAAAATTTTGTTTGCATTTTTGAATTTTTTGGACTTTTTTATGCATATATATACCATGCAACCTGTCAATAGTTGTGATAAAACTTTTAAAATTTTGAATCAATAAACATGAACTTAAATTAAATTAATCTGCTGCAAAAAAATATTTATTGATTTAAAACAAATATTTATTAAATTTTGAAAAATTGTAATTTCATGAAATCCACAAAGAATTTTTGTTGCACTTTGCCCCATTTGGGTTATTTTAACGCGTCAAATCCTATAATTTGAAATTCCTTAAAAATTCGGTTTTTAAAAAATCCCAAAATTTGGAAAATTCGACAGGTAAGCAAGTTGTGGATATTTAAACTGTTAAATATTATTTTAAATATTCTAAAGGCTATTCCTATTCATTCTACCAGAACAACAGTCATAACTTTGGATTTTTGGATTGATAATCCAATTTTTTTATTTCATCATTTTCAGATTGAGATTTTATTTTATTTTTTAAAACTAATCGATGAATTCGACAATCTTTTAACAAATAAATTTTAAAATCAATGTTTTTTATTCTTAGACTGAAGCAGCATGAGCTCCACAGTATCCCGTCAACTTCGAACGGCAGGACGTGTTTTATCGATGTATCGATGTCTATCATCATCTTCGACAGCGACAGGTTTAACTAAACGGTCACAATGGTTTCCGATAAGCAGCAGTAGCAATATACTAAATAATAAGCCAGCTGTACGAGGAATGAAGACCACAAGCACCATTCACCCTAAACCAGTTTATGACGAGGAGGACAAAGTTCTAGAGAAAGTCTTACAAGAACGAGAAAACAGCGATGATTTAGTAAGCAGAGAATTATTTTCTTAATTTTTCACGGTGCAATTTGATTAGTATTTAATGTTTACTATAATTTGGATTTTAACAGCCCGTAGCACTTACCAATCCGTATGAAAAGCCAGTCCGGAAGTGCATTTTGTGTGAACACGGAATAGTCCCTAATTACAAGAATACAAAGCTGCTGTATCAGTTTGTGTCTCCTTATACTGGAAATGTTTATGGAAGACATATCACTGGACTTTGTAAAAAGATGCAAGAGAAAGTTGAGGAAGAAGCTCATCTTGCTCTGAATTTAGGTATGATTAACAAACCTATTTAGCACGCAGTTTAATGTAACAATTTTTGATGAATTTTTCAACATTTTAATTTCAGGGTTCATGAGCAATCATGTAAAGGAGGTTGAGTTTCTGAAGGATCCCAAGTTATGTGATCCTGATAGACCGATTTTGCCTCACAAGTACTAGAATACCATAGCCTATATTTATATCTGTTATCTTTTAGGAATACTTTTTACTACATTTATCCATATGATCTTGTGTCTCAAGTTTTAAAAGTTGTAGAAAATATAGTAAAATATTAAATGACAAGATATGAAAGTATGTCAAAAAATATGTATCATTTATTTTCAATAATTTTAACAATTAGATTCAAATAGTAATTTAACATTTGGGGTTTGTTTCCGGTCCACCTCATATTTTCTAGCCCCCATATGAAAGTACAATTATACACAGTTGTTTTCCTATTAGAGGCTCCAAATGTATGAGATCAAGGCATCAAAAATTAATTAATCTCCATAGGTACTTCATTGAATAATTAATAATTATTATTTTTTCGATATTGAATTTACTTCCCTTGACTCGAATCAAAATTGCTTGACTCCTTGGTTACGTCGCTTCGCTCCTGGATAAGGTTGCGTCTTACGGAGACTTTTTCCAAAAAACTACTTTTTTTGGAAT
>JAQGBQ010000564.1:0-19429 GCA_034698485.1 Vertagopus arboreus | reverse complement strand
GCTGTCCTCACACGAAAAGAGAATGATGTTATCTCCTTCCTATTTCTTAATGCGTTTCTTTCCTCATCGACAGGAAAAATGGATTGCTTTTACTGAGCTGTTTTTTTTCTCAAGGGTGTCACGGTTTTCTGGGTGATTGGGAATGATTTCTACCTCTGCATTCGTTGTGCTGTGTAGTATATAATCCAAATGTATGTTTGTAAGACGAAAATACATGAGGTGGTTAAAGAGGAGAAAAAGAAGAAGACGAATCGGTTATATCATGTATTATGAGAGTTCTTGGTAGATGTGTGATGTGTCTATCTGGATCTAAGAATGAAATATGTCATGTATAAATGTGAAGGATGCTCATAAGTTTTTTTTTGTGTGATTTGCAGCCATCAAAGCTAAACGTGTACAAGAATGATAACGAGAGCTGGGACTATCAAAATCCTAACCTGGGTAAGTTTTTCATCATTTTATTACATTTATCTTCATTCCTCCCCATCCTCTTATTCTTCTGTCTGGATCTGAATTTTGTGAATTTAGAATTGTTAGCTTATGCACAAGATAAAGGTTGGGATAAAAATTGGCTCTACTATGAATGTGATTTCCTGTGCGTTATTCTTCCCACTAGTCCTCGGAACTAATTAGAATTGATCCCCTTTTGTTGGGAGCAGATTCCGGGAGGGCGTCCAGGCTCTTAAAATAACTTTACTATTGTCATTCTATATATATTAGAGTAGAAATGACTCCTGCTTTTTCCTAAATGTGAGTCACGAGAGCTAGAAGTAGAGAGAGAGCGAGAGCATTGATTAATAAAGTGATAGTAGGTTTCATTTCCTTTTTTGTTAGATTAAGGCCATATTATTCCTCTTTACTGCTCCTCCTCAGCTTATTTTAGATTAGATAATAATATAATGCTTAGGGTTTAGAATCGTGGTAACTCGGTAAGAAAGGATGGTTTTATTTAAGTTGCTTTCGAGACTTGAGTAGCTCTGAAGAAGTTTCTCGCTCTTCTCTGTGGCAGCTAGATATGCAAATTTAGTAAGTAAAATCCATTTGAATCCCAACTCTCTAGAGATTAGAGGAAAAGAGAAGGTGCTTTGTGTCGGCTGGAATAATGTAAAGTTGTATTATGTGTGTGGATGTATGTATGTAGGTAGGTAGGGGTAGTATATAGATATGTGGAAGTGCATATGGATGGAAAGTCTTCTGTCGTATCGATCTCTTCAATGAAATCTGAAGGGTATTTGTTAAGCTGTATGCGTTTCTAGTTTTCTCTCTCTCTATGTATTTCACTTTCTACTTTGGTTATTCTGCATATTGTGCACTTATGGTTGACTAGAATCTGCTGGGATCTCGAAATCCTGTGAATTGTTTGGTGAAAGCAAGAGAGCAAGAGTTGTGGAAGTAAGTTTGAGAATTAATTAGAGTTGACTAGAGATGGTTTATGGGGTGTGGATTGGGCTGAAGGAGAAGAGCGTTGATGAAACATGTTTACAGATTTCGGTTGTCTTGTGTTTTGAAACACAGAGAGTCTGACTAAGTGAGGTCTCTCAAAAGTTAGAGAGAGATGGCTTCTGAGTTGTTAAGTGTTATATAAAGACGGTATAGACAAATTATAAATGTTTTGAAAGCGGAGCTTATTCTCAGATATAAATTATTAGGTGGGGAGAAGTGCTGCGGGCGACTTGTAATTCTCTAAATGTCACAATATGTCACCTAGCCTCAAAGAGAAGTGTAAATCCCTTCTTATAGATTTTCGTAATGAGGATAGAGTTGAGATTTGAAAAGTCGAGGAGAGAGAGAGAGAGAGGACGACGGGATATAAATATATTATGTAGTCGGTTATCCCTACTTCTTTGCTTTTTGGTTGTTATAATTATATATATTAAATGGATTCAAAAAGCAAGGAATGGGAACATTGTCTGTCACTAGACTAATAATATTCTCTTTGATCTTCCAAGATGTATATATAAAAAAAACTAACGAGGAGAGGAAAATAAGTGTCGAGCCAAGAAGTGCGGAATCGTCGCGGCCGATTGAGTTTGATGTGCAGCATTTTATGTAAATTGCTAATTAGCCCGAACGAATCTTGCGTGACGATAGATTTTTGTAAGGAAGTTAGAAATATTTATTATAGTATTCTATGCCGCTTACTCACTAATGTTTTTAAATGTGTTTTTAAAAAAACAGACAAGCGGTTTCGTTTAGGATTTTTCTAAATGGTTTTATGACCGGCTGTGTATTTCAACAGAGCTTTGTATTTATGGGCTATGAATGAATAGTTTCTGGTGCACTTGCTGCTAATTACTTCAAAGTAATTCCTGGATGGAGGTCCTTTAGGTTTAGTTTAGAGAGTTGTTATATACATACAGCAGAGAAATGAGAATGAATGGGCACAGGGGCAGTGTGGCTCGTTTTGTTCTTTTCTCACAGAGTGTTCAAAAGCCATTAAAGTGATTTAAGAGAGATTCATGTCATGGAAGGACTTACACTAGTATATTTTAAAAGCGGGGCTAAGGAAGGAGGAAACGGCTAGAGGTATTATTGCAACAAAGTCGAACAAGTCTATATGCTTCAAGTACTACTATAGTACAGGGAGAGAGACTCGAGGTTTATCGCGAAATTAGTAATTAGTGTCCTCTTAAATGGTATGCCCTCCTTAGTAATTTCCCCAAAGGGTGGACCTCTTCAGAAAACGATTCATTGCAGGCAATTTCCATATCCTCTTTGTGTATATAATCCATTAAAGAGAGCCAGAGAGATATATAATAATATCTTGGAAGAAAGGTTGCAAAACTGAATGACTTGAAATAGTTAAAATTACTATGTTCTTCTATAAAGAAGCTCTTCTTCTTCTTAAGGAAAAGATATTCATAAAAAGAAAGTTAAATATTTTATGCATTTTGTTCGAAAAAGGCTGTTGTGTCGAGTTAAAAGCAAGTCATCAGTTCTTTTGAAATAGTTAGTTAAAGCAGGCAGAGTATAAACTATTATAGATACAAAGTCCATGAAAAAGAGTTTCAAGTGTATCGGCTGAAGTATCTCTTTTGTGCTTAGCAAATGGTTGTCATTTCCTTCTAGTCTCTCTGTTTTCCATTCTGAAGTAATTTGAGACCGAAATAGTCACACGTTACATGGAATATGGAAAAGACAAGGCGTGAATAGTTTACAGATTATACAAAAGGATGAAAGGAGAGAGATTGGAGAGATGCTGTCTTCTCTATCAAATCTCTCTGTCTTTATTCAATACGCGAATTATATTATCACTTTGTGTGTATATTTTAATATTTCTATTTGTTTATTGTCGTTGGATTGAATCCTTGAATGCCGCATATTATTTTATATTATGACAAGACCTCCTGCATTATTTATGAGCCTGCAGTTTGTTCTGCATTTTTTTTATACTGTAGAAGAAATCTGTCGTCGTAGTAAAGTTTCAAAGGCGGATAGAGGAGTAGTCTTGAAGTATATCAATTCATCATTTTGCTCAATATTTCACCCCTTCTATTATTCTTCTTGACATGCATATCTTGTTAGAAGCCTTGGCTAGTGTTCGTTATCGTTCTTAAAGTTATCTTATTACGGATTATATTGTATCTGCTGTGATTACTTTGAATAGAGGAGAAAGTTATGCCAGCTATGCGTATGAAGTATGAGGTGATGAATTCTTTGGTGATAATGAGACACCACTGATTATATCTGTAGTCACTATCCAAAAAAAACTTCCAGAGCATCTGCTTGGTTAATTTTAGTCATTTGGAAATTAATGACTTTTTAAAATTCCAAAGGGGTAGAGGGGACATGGACTTTGGTTTTTGGTATTTTTATGTTTGATAAATATATTGCGTCGAAGAGAGGAAGAAATAAGAAGGGGATCGAAAGAGTCAAAAATAAATGTCATGTTCGAACATTCTCATTGTTCTCTGGTTTTTTTCAGGTGTTTCAAAAGAAGGAAGGCCAGGACCGTTGCTACAAGAACCGAGATTTGGCACAGCTCCTGTCCCATACCGTAAGTTTCCATTCTTATTCGTTTCATTCTTCTCTGCTTTTTGTCACCATAATTTAAGCTAAAACTAAGTGGATTTAATTTGCTTGTGTGGGGATGTGGCAATGACACTTGCTTTGTTTCCAATGTACTTTGTAGTAGTTATGGGTTAAAATTGCATTTGGTCCGTGACTCGGTCAGCGTGATTTTGTTGTGGTGGTGATGGAGTTATGTGACTGAATAAGACTGAATGGGACAAACCAAAAGACAAAATGCAGGGGGATTTGTTAGGACAGTGATTTAGTAGCGATTGTGTCGTTGGTGGCATTGTTGAGCATTGAGAGGAGGAGAGTGAACTTTTTACTTGAAAATTAGTACAAGAGAAGTAGTTAGTTGAGAAGTTCTTTTAATGTTTCGGTTGGATGGGAAGAGAGTTGAGAGAAAATTTCTCATGAAATGAAGTCTAATTTAACTGGTGAATTGACCAAAAAACTGTCTTTTAGCATAAGAATTGTTGTCATTGTGTGGCAAAGATTTAAAGCTCTCTTTTGTATTATAAGTCGTGTAAGTCCTGCTTATGTTTAATAGTAGCTCTTGGTAGGTGTAACATTTTATAGAATAGAGATTATAGTCGTTGCTGGGATTTTCGATTTCTTGCTTCATATAAGTCTGTCACCTTCAGCCTTTGTAACTTTTCCAGAAATATGATGATGATGAAAATATCCTTGTCGCTCGTCGAGAATGGAATATAGTACGGTTCAACGATTTCAACTCGGTTTGGGTGATGTCACGCACATTTCTGTGATGGAGACAAGAAGCGTTTACGGAACGAAGGATATTAATCATAAATGGCTAGATTGGAATCAGGAATCACGTATTTGATTGCTAAGATTTTTGGGAGCAATGAAAAAAATACACCCTGGTGAAATGAAAGTGTGCAAGAACGGGATATTTTTAATACAGGTTTGTAATATTGTGACCGGTAACATAATATGTGTGTGCATGAATTTAGGAAGAATAAGAGAACTTTTAAGAAGAGGTAGACAATTCATTTGTGGAAAGAGTGATAATGCGATAAAAATAGGCTAATGATAGGTGTGCTGCGAGAAGAACTTTGTTCGACAGTTGCATAGTTATTTTTTTTCTTGGTTCTTGAACTGTTAGTTGCATGGAGTAAGAAAAGAGAATTTTGGCAGACCTCTGAATTTGAAATGCCTCTTTAGATTCTTTGTCTCCTTTATTTTATACTTATAATACTTATTAGTTTGTCTTGTCTGGAACTGCGGAGCTCTCGTTGTCAGCTATTTCTGTCATTCATACTATATCCGTCTCTCTCACTTCCACTGTTGTAAAAATGAAAATTAACTATATGGAACTGAAGTAAAAAATTGGTTTGTTGTGTAGCGTGCGTGAAACAAAAAGCTAAGGTTCCGTAATTCTTCCTCTATCAGTGAGAGGTAAGAAAGATTTGTGGCTTTTCATCTGCCAGGTCGTCTTACAGAGTTCAGTGTTGAATCTATAGATCAGATTGAAACAAAATATATATTTGGAAAGTCTTCATAAAATGGTATGTACTTAAGTCGTCGATTTTTGCGCCGGCTTTTCTACAAGCAATTTTGAGCGTGAAGGTATGCAACATCATCATCATCAGCCTCTTATTGTAAATTCCCATCTCTAGTTACAACGTAAGACTATAGGCTACCACTTAGTTTGTTTTATTTTGGTACACGATAATGCATTCTTGGGAAACGGCAAAGGAATTAGATAGAAAGAGACCATACTTTGATGTAAATTGGATATTATTGTGTGCCATGTACCTACTACCCCAACATGAATGGGTGTTGTACTTATAGTAGTTGTTGTACAGCGTGTATGTAGTTTTACTTTTTTCTGAAACAACAGAACTGGAACAGAATGTACAAAATTATTTCTTACTTGGAGATGCTCTGATGAGAAATGCCACGGAAAGTAGAGAGGGTCTTATCCCGGTCGATGTTCCCCAGGACGAGAGATTTTTTATTACAAAGAAAAGAAACCGCAAGCAAGATAGGAACAGAGAACGTACCTACCGTCATGAATTTGTTATTTGCATCGGGCTTGTACACACATACGAATGAGTTGGAACGAGTTGTAGAACACAGTATTTGAGAGCTGAGTTAGCTCAAATATTTATGGACGGAAAGTAAATTGATTTGTCTTGTAAAGAATGTGGGCTGATGTGTCAGAAGAAATTATTTCTTATGAGAATTTATGTTCCATGGAACCAAGAAAATTCATGGGGTTTTTAATGCTTGCTTTTAATACTTAAGCATCAGTGGTGAGATACCTCCTGGGTCTATTTCTGACAGAACTATTGTTGTAACTTCTTTTCAGGGGGAAGTGGGATGGGGACAATGGAGCCGTTGCGAGGACAAGTTCCGTTTACTAATGGAGGATACGATCGTTACGAGAATGGCTACTCTAGGTCGCTTAATGGTGTTCCAGCGGGACCGGCACCTTATCATGATCAGCCTCCATATGATCGTTATGCTACAGACAGGTGAGCACTTTTACTGAGAGGATAACGGTAGTAAAAGTAGCAAGTCGTGTATGATTTACCTGGCACTCGGTGCTAAAATGAATAAAAGGGGCTGTGTTTCTGGTCTCATATGTTTGCGAATGAATTATGAAGGGCGTACGTGGGTGTTGGCCCCAACGGCAAAGATGATTACCCGTATAGAAATGGACCGATCAGATCTTCTCCACCTGGAGGACCTGGAGATATGGTAGTTTCAAGTGGAGGAGTGGGTGGACCTGGCCGACCCATGCAACAAGGAGCAGTCATGATGGTCTATGGATTGTGCAACGATAGAGTGAATTCTGAGAGGCTATTCAATTTATTTTGTCTTTATGGCAATGTTGTCAGAGTAAGTCATGTCTTTACTTTTAAATGATCAACTTGGCCAATAAAATGAAAGAGTTATGATCAAGTCATCGGTTGGTCGGTGTTTCGAGTTGGTTCTAACGTATGCATTTTTCTCTTACATTCTCAGGTGAAGTTTCTCAAGTCGAAAGAAGGTGTAAGTAACCAATTTTTTTAAACTGAATTCTTCGACGAATACGTAAAATAATTTAGTAATATCTGCATTATTGACGTGTTTCTAGTGTGCAATGGTCCAGATGGGTGATGCTCTATCAGTAGACCGGGCAATGTCTAATTTTAACAATGTAAGTATTAATTCATAGAAATATATATAACGCTAGGTCGAGTCTCGTTAATAAATTTTATTAATTTTTTTTTGTTTACAGACCTACATGTTTGGGGCAAAAGTACAACTGGGGTGAGTAAATACTTGAATCACAAAATAGTAGTGTCTTGTCTTGATAGTGTCCATGACTAAAGCAGTCGTTAATAAGTTAATGAGATCGAACACTTGCACCGAATGAATCAGTAGGGTTTATACTCGCAGAGTGCACAGAAGACACATTTGACACATTCTAGTTTTAAGATAGGAATACACAAGAGGTCAAATAATGTTGGGATCATTACATGACACGTTGGTCTTTTGGCCTATCACAGATACTCGAAACAAGCATTCCTTAGTGATGTTCAACAACCTCATACACTTCCGGACGGCAGCCCCTCTTTCAAAGACTTCATGGGTAACAAAAACAACAGATTTCTCAACCCTGAAATGGCTAGCAAAAATCGCATACAGCCACCTACCAAGGTAAATCATTCACTCTCACTTTAGTTCAACTACAATCACAGGCATCTCTATCCACAAATCCATTTATATACATCAATACATATATTATACCCTCCCAACGTACGTACGACATTGAAGCTCTGCACTCGATCCCATAATCTGTGGTCGCCCTAATCAGGACAATTTTATCCGCAAACTGCTATCCGAGTTTTATAATTTGTTATTACACCGTATCAGAAAAAAATCTCTGAAAGTAAGTCCGTCCGTTTCTATCGGACTGACTTACGCTAACTTACTTTCTCTCTCTCTCTCTTGATATGAGCTTATACTGTATATTTTTATTAAACGTGGCAAAGAAAAGTCTGTGATTGTCCCCTGATTCCATTTTTTAATCTATTTTTCTATCATGCCGTTGGGATTCATTTCACATTTTAATAAATTCATTTTTATTTTTGGTAGACGCTTCATTTTTTCAATACTCCTCCTAACATAGGAGAAAATGAAATGAGGGAAGTATTTCAAGATGCGGATGCTCCGTCTCCAAAAGCTATCAAGTTTTTCCAGTCGAAAAGTAATAGTAAGAACAATTCGTTATAATTTTTATCCTTGCAAAGAAAACAGTATTTCGCCATGTGGATGATTTTGATTATAGGCGAACGAAGTTCTTCTGGGCTGATCGAGTTTCTGGGTAAGAAATGTAACTTTTTTTATTCATATAATAAAAGCAAAACCAAGTCAGCAACAAGATATTATTTTACCAACTAACATACAGATTGGTATAGAATAATATGTTTTTAGACTTGAGCTTAGATCTGAAATTCATATAAATTAATTTGTATTTTATTTAATCTGTAGCTCTCACCGAAGCAGTGGAAGCCCTGGCTATAATGAATCATTACCCCATCAAGAGTATTGGTATGTGTATACTCCACTCTTATATTATTCTCCATTATTATTATAATTCCTATTTTCATCAGGTAATGAGTATATAAACTATTTAATTCATACAGGGGGAAAGTTCCCGTTCGTCATGAAACTTTGTTTCTCATCATCGAGAAACCCGCAGAGTCGGTCGGATGGCGATCGGAGTGAATGAAGTGGAGAAACTTAATGAAGGCTAATTTAAGTTCAGAGTTTTAGGAAAGAGAAATCAATTATCTGCTGCTGCTGCTACTACTACTTACTTACTACTATACCTTCTGATCGTTTACTTCCACAAAAATGAACGATGTATTTCGATTCCAGTCTCAGTGTTATGGATTATTGTTAATATATATAGAGCCAAAATGCCGTTGTTAGATGCTCTCCGTAGTTAATAAGTTTTAATAATAGTTACTGATGTTGAAATAGCCAGGAAGCATGTGGTTTTAACGGTTATTACGTACATTTAAATTGTAGCAATTATATATATCAGACTCATATTGGAAACAATCATAAAATACATAATCATGAGATTCAGAAATATCCTAGGTCTGTGAATTATCCGCAAATAACCGCTGACATTAATAATATGGTATCACGTAGTGTTTTACATTAATCCTGAAGTAATAGTTTTTTTCCTCTCAAAAAAACAAAGATTTTTCTTTTTTATATTCTTGACTAATAAACTTCTATACATTTAATCAATTAATTGCACTAAATAAAATATAGAAAAAACATTTTTTCTTTAAAATAATGTTTAAAAAACAAAATAGCAGTGAAGCTATTTTGAGACTTGGAAATAATATTTGCACGGAATGCTACTTTATATTTATAATTTGTTTAACTGTAATAATTGTCATTAACAAATCGTAGTCAACAAACTGGTCTAATTTTTTCACGAAACAGATCTTAGACAAGTTCTTGAGTTCCTGTATGTACTTTTTGAGTACTATATTCTCTAGTTGTATTACATTTTTCTTCTAGTTTATGCGTTTTTTGCAGTTTCAGTTAATCCTCTCTGTTGTTTATATTGGCTTAACATTAAGCTGTTGTTTTGAGAAGGAGCTTTCTTAAATTGCATGTGCATTTGGATTTGAAAACTGTATCGTAGGTACATATGAGGAAATATGGACCTTCAAGGAACAAGGTTTCTGGTAGAAAACTATTAAGCACTTAATAGAAATAGTTTACTTTTAATTATTGAAATAGTGTCGAAGTGTAAATTGAATACACTCATTTGATCTGCAACTCAATACATATCATGAAAGTGCTGAACTTATTAGTCGTTCGTATTTAATGTTTCCATTGATAATGTAAATATGTAGGGAGAAGGAGAAGCTTAGATAGAA
This sequence comes from Vertagopus arboreus, assembly GCA_034698485.1. Lineage (NCBI taxonomy): Eukaryota > Metazoa > Arthropoda > Collembola > Entomobryomorpha > Isotomidae > Vertagopus > Vertagopus arboreus. The sequence goes on along the minus strand of JAQGBQ010000564.1, from coordinate 9,497 downwards.
ATCAATGTATCTAACTATAACCAAGTAGATGAATTTTGAAACGTTAATAATAATACATCTCAACCTTAGAATACACATGTTAACCCTTAATAACTCTCATTTATCATCAGACTAACTAATTACAATATATATAGATTCATCAGATGTGTAACTACCAAGGACTTTTGACATAACCAAAGGTATTCTATTGTGTAATGAGTTTAAAAGATATTCTCTAATTCATGTGCTAAATGCATAGCTTACCACTAAAAGTAGTGTAGAAATGCAATAACACATTAGATGATCTCGATTTGGTAAAGTCTTTTTAGCATTTAGACAAAACTAACTTTAATTAAATATTTATGTATAGCCCCGAAAGAACTTATACATAATTTTAATGTTGTACATTTTAACCTTGTGGAAATATCATTAGCTTCTCTTCAAATGGTTAAGTACTGTAGTTATGTGTGATTATTAAACTTACATTTTACCCGAAATGTTTTAGAACATGATATTGTATATTATAATTAAGATTATCTTGTTGTATACTTTACGTAATGTTTGGGATGTTTATACTCGTAGTGTCCTGGTTTTAATTAGAGTTTGTAATACAGGATTTGGAAACTTTAGAATGATGTGGTTATTTATATTTAAAAAATTCCATCTATATCTGTCTGAGAGATTTACAGCAAACTGAAACCTGCCTGTACTTTCTTTCATGACTATCATACTTCCAAAGAAATTAATTAATGAACCTTAAAGTTTTATAATATCAAAATGTGACAAATTTTTAAGAAATATTTTGAAGCCCATTAAGTCCAGAATATGTTTAGAGAGGTGTGTGTATATCATGTAATATTATTTACACAACTTTTCAGTTTTTCTATAAAACAAAATATAATGGACGTTTTTGTATATGGATTCCGAATCCAAAGTTATCTAGTTTGGAGAACTGAATTTGATGATGAAAACACTCTTCCTCTTTGTCTTATTAATACCAAGCATAATAATTTGTACAGGTAATTTCCCGTGATATTCGTATGTAGCCTTGTTTCTGTAGTTTTTTTGTAGTTTTTAACAATGTCTAGATTAAATTGCTGAATTATTAAAATGTTCTAGTTGTGATATGTCCATACAGCTACATAATATATTATTATTATTGTTAAGATTACAATGTGACAGGGTTGAGTTAATCCTTAAGAAGTTATAACAGCCATTTTAAATGGGTTTTAAAGGAGTTTTATGAGCATTTACTATGAAGGCTTGGTTTTTGGTTGATTTCCCCACACCTCGAACGAAAATGAGTGCCAACAAGCCAAAAGCCAAAAAAATATTATGATGAAAAGTTTAGAGAATCGTAATGAATGTTTTTTGTTGTTGTTGTGAAGCAATTTTCTCTGTCTAGAGACGGGTTGTTACTTTGGATGATAAGATAAAAGTAGAATAGAGAAGATAATATGATGAAATAATAAAATGTCCGTTTCTGTATGTTCCGTATACACGCAACTTGAGATTTCTTTTATTCATTAAGTTTAAATGATTAACGACGCTTCTTCTTCTAGATGCTCATATAGACAACCTAACTCACTGTCATGTCATTTTCAATAAATTGCGATTTAATGAGCTGAGGCTGGATGGCTGGAACGAAAATGGCTAGTTATGAAGCTATATTATAAGACTCATTTTCCTGCGACAAATTGCAACAAGGTAAATAATTATATACCAAGGCTACATATACTTTATACAATTTAAATATTTGCTATAATAAGGATCCATCTTACAATTAGATGAGAGGACGTAAGTTGGACTGTAATTTAGAAAACTAAGCCTCGTATGGAACATAAATATATCATCATCCATAATCCATATATTGCTAAATACACATCATCTGCTAAGTATACCTCTGCATTTTTATTAATTAATCTAACAATGATATCAGTCTTGAGCATGCTGTGTGTTTCTTTTGAAAAAATACTCATGATGTTTGTTTTAAACTCAACGCATAAACGTCGAACAAGGGAACATTATACATAAATCCAAAAAATAAATCCATAATAGACATTTCCTTTGTTGAGTAATGTTACAATAGTTTTAACGCCTTCTCCTTTGTATCACTACTCTAACTGACGCTATGTATGTATGCATAACTTTTTTTTTTAAATATGTATATATAATTTGAATAGATACAATGAGAATTTAAATTTCTGTCTCTGTGCTAGTTGTTGAACTGGAACGGGTCCAAAATGTCCGTTTTTGTGCTCGGTAATATTGAGCTGATGGCGTCACTTGAGAAGAATGGATGGGAACATTGATGTTGGAATAACTGTTCAAAAGTGACTCTCGTTCATCCGACGGAGAGTCCATCAGCAACTCGTTGCTTCCTGCCGAAGCAGCAAAGGTCGTCTGTTGATGACCCCCTTCTCCATAACTCGTTGTAGTCGTACTCATGAGAGACAATGGTTCATAGCTATGACTTTTCGGAGGGTGATGGACCAACACTGTAGTTCTCCAATGGGAGACTAACCCATTTCGATAAGAAGATTCATTTCGATAGGACTCTGCAGAGCTCAATTTATCCCACGTCCTTTCTCTCTCCTTATGAAAATTCATACTGACGGGACGACCGGGTAGTTTTCTATTGCTGCTACTACTGTAGCTATTACTACTGCACCCCCTTGGAACCATCCCTTCGGAATAATTTGCCCCTTCAGTCCCACTTGAATGGGCCATGTCACTTGAAGAGACAGGAGATGCTGAAGACAATGAGCTGGGCGATGGGAAGGATTCATGTTGGAGGAAATGATCCTCTCCTAAAGCACCCTTATTCATGGTGAAATTGTCTTTGAGTTCCTTCCGTCTGAAGAGAGGGGTTGGAAGTAACTCCTCCTCTTTCTGGTCAGGTTTCATAATGTCATCGACAGTTGTGCAGATTCGACTTTGAGGAGGGTCATCAGATGAGAATTTCGATGCAACTGAGGAATATGAGGAAGTAGAGGGGCGACTAGACGCGTTCTTGACCTCGTAGACATCTTCGTCAACATCTTCCTCCTCCTCATTATCCTCTTCGTCATTATCCTCCTCGTCTTCATGTTCCTCGAATTCAGAAAAGTTAAAGTCAGAGTATGAAATTGTGCAGACTGGAAGGGTTTGAGAGTCAGAGTCCACTGTTGGAAGCACAATATGGGATGCGCATTTACATCTATTTTTTCGATTCTCCTTTCTCTCATTCTCCCGTTCTTGTAGAACTTTGGCCATTATTGCTGCGGAAACTATGTCTTTCTCTCCGTTCTTTTTTCCTAAAGAGGATTATTACAACAAACATGAGTATCTTTATTTTTTTTAACGGCATACAATACAATAATTCCATACATATAAAAAAGGATAGAGAGCTCTTTCATGTATTTTGGATTAAAGGTTTATGAAAAAGTTAGTAGTGTGGTTTAGCGACTTGCCTTTTCCTTTGTCAACGGCATACATGATATTGATATCGGGCGGAAAGGTTGGCACTTGAACTTTTATGATTTTCTTTTCTTTTCGACAACCAGCCCCATTCCGCTGGCCTAGCACTTTCCTCTGCAAATCCTCTGGAAGCTGTTAAACAATTCAGTCATAATCTGTTCATCGTCATTCCATATCATTCTTTCTCATGAATTTATTAAGAAAAATATAAAAGTCTCTGATAATATTCAATCTAAAGCGTATAAATAAACTCGGCCAGACTCGGAGAAAGTTATCTAAGCAAACCTATCGATACTGAATATAAAATTTATCCTCGATATATGTATATCTGTTTAGTTGCATAATGAAATTTGGTCAAGTTTTAATTCAATTGATGTACAATCTTTCTATGTAGAAATTCAGATTGAAAAATTCAGAAGCTTTTCTGGTTTAAAATTATAATTTTCATGCATTTTTATGTGACACATTCTTTTTCTTACCGTATCAAGTTTTGGAGAGACAAAATTGGAAGGCTGAAATTCAAAGATTGTAATTAAGTTCCTGGTGATATACATACAATTAATTTATGTAAATTTTCTTATTGGTCAAATTGTCCACATGAAATTCAGCTTTCTGCAGCTCATGCGAATGACAATTAAATTAAAAGATTTAAAAAGATATGTTTGCAAACATACCTTGCAATGAAGTAATTGAACGACGTTAGTGATATCACTCCGGTATCTGTCCTAAAATTCCATCAAAGAAAACATTATATGAATTAAATATTACGGACTTTCTCCAAAAAGAGTGAAAGTTACATTTTCATCTTCTAGTTGTTGAATATAAAGTCTGGCTTCTACAAGCCTCTGAGTCAATTCTTGGACCTGATGGGACAACCTCGTCGACTCTGCATGATGATTCTCTGCCAATTTCAACAACTTTTCTTCCAAATTTTGATTGAGCCGTTGTAGCTTGTCATGAGCTTCTAACAACCTAAATATATCCCCAAGAGGTCAAAAGATGAATTTGATCTGATGCTACAGATAAGTACATATATAATATGTTTTAAAATGAAGGACTCTCGTACCTGTCATATTTAATTTTATCACGCCAAGGGTCCACCAGAACCACTAACTGTTCCTCCATAAGTTACCACATCTACTCGTGTACAGTGTACACGGAACACGAAGGCAAAGAAATGGACCAATAATTCCAACGACTCGAAACTAACTTATCTCTCTATCGTCCGCCGATCCCTTCTCGGACATTTTTCTAATTTCACTAAGTAATTCTCTTGTCTATGTGAAAGCGCGTATCGGAATACTCCACTCAATTACTTATTACAACAAGAAAAGTAAGCAAATTTCATAATCCTATCCTAATATATTAAGTGTCTTTACGCAAACTTTGCGACAAAAGTTATTATTATGGGGTATATGACTGAGGAGGAAAGTTCTACTTTTACTTTAATATTAATACAGAACCACACTGCACTGTGTGGTAAGTACTGGCTATTGATCTGAAACCCAAAGCTTCACCATGGTCTTGTAAGCCTTGAAAACAGTGCATAGGCCAACCCACTTATCTACGCTACTACAAACCACCTATCTGTAGCCCATATCCCACAATTCGGATAATTCGGAAACAACAGAAGGGAAACTCTCGGAGAAAACTCATGCGCTTCACTTTCCCTCAGAGAAAGTCTGCTTCCTCCACAGCCAAGAAAAGCCTAGCCCACCCACACCTGCTTCCTCAAAAAATACATGCAAAAATAAATATTTTTTGACAAACACGAGTTCAGATTTAATTGATAATGACAGATTTATTTACAATCTCTCTTCATTCTCATCATACAACATATATTCACAGACAAAAACATTTAGAAATGATACTTGCTAACCAACCCTTCCTTTATCGGGGTATAAAAGAGTACACGTTTAAATTGTATAGGAATTAATAAGTTTCATTATTAATGATTCGTCTAGCCAGGAATTATGTAAAAACTCAGCATAACTACTTAAATATATATATACATGCTTTAAGATTAGAAACCTGCTAATTAAAGAATCAAGTAGTACCTACAGCTTTTGTCCATTTCTCATTCATTTTGTATCATTTATGTTGACTCAGTTTATCCAATCGTTATACATTAAACAAAAATTCAATCCATCAAAAACAATCTGGGATAATAGTTTAATATTTTCTAAAGAAAATGTATATACAATTAATTGCTGTGGAGGTTCGAAATCGGACGATTGTTCATTTAACCTTCCGTTAACACAGATTAGAATTTAGAAAGAAAACTCATTTACTCATTAAATTTTGTTTAATATATAGGTAAGGATTCAGCGTTAAGTGAACTATTCACAAAACGATATACATACATTATGATTATTGTTACTGCCACTTAATGATGAAGTAGGATATTATAAGATCTGTGTTTAGTAATAGTAAATCATTCATTGCAGAATTAAATGTATTGTGTGGAGTAGCCACTATCCATCTCTACTATATTCAGGCTCCCAGTGCTGAAAATATGAAAACAATTATCATGAATGGGTTCTAAGAGGCAGTAAATTATTATCATTAGAATAGTTTCACACCTCCTGCGGCTTCGTTAGCAAAGTATTTGACATCGATATCTTGATCTTCCCTTAATTTATCCAAAACTGGCTTAATGAGGGCTGTTACAGTTCTGCAATTGTAGATGATTATAAAGCAAATTAAACAGTGATTTTTTTTGTTTAATAAAGTACACGATTTAAAACTTACGCTTTGTCAAAAATGGGACCAATCTTCTGCAATGTTTTTGCAACATTGAATCTAACATTGGCTACACTGTCACTCCCCATTTGAATAACTGTAGGAAGCATTTGCTTCGCACTAATCTCCGGTCCACAAGCTTCAGCGAGGACCTGATAATTAATAAAAAATATTTATGTAGGACTTCATTACTGTTTATAGTTTATTTAAAAGAACTTACATTTATGCAGAATAAGCATGTCATTCTGTGAAGATAGTTAGGATCACGAGCCATAGCGAGGACTTTGGGGATAACGGTATTCTCAGCCCATTCTGCTCCGAATTTTTGAACAAGCTTTTTAAGATTTATGGTCGCGGCTTCTCGAATAGCAAAAACATGGTCAACCAGCCAGGTCATACAGAGGGAATTTAGTTTCTCGTCAAAGAACTCGACGCCCAGTTGTCCTGCGAGAAGAGGCATGTACTCAATGATGGCTAATCGTACTCGCCATTTCGTGTCTTCGGCCAATTCAACAATTGCTGGCAGGAGAGATTGAGAAAGCTGAAAAACAAAACAATAAATATTATTAGTTGTTAAAACTAATTTTAGCCTCAAGATAAACGAAATAACAAAACAAGTTATACCTGTTGAATCCCAATTACTTCATTTACACAGTCCAAATTGGAAATTATGTTAAGTCGAACTTCAGGGCATTCATCTTTCAGTTGTGATAAGAAAAGTGGCAGTAAGTGTTCCACCGTACTAAACATTACAAAAATCTTGTAAATATATGATGTTACTTTTTATCATTTATTTTTAAAAAATCGATTACTTACTTGTTTTTTCCGAGGATAGGACTTAAGCCCATAATCACTGATGCAAGTGCAGATTTGACATGTTGATTGGGATCGTTTACCAGCTCTTTCACGCACGGCAAAATAGAGTTCATAATGACAGCTTCTTGTACACTGGGGTCCAATAAAAGACAGAATTCCTTAACCTGATTACAAACAAGTACATTAATAATTCATATTTCACAACAAAATCATGATTGATCTGAATAAAAACAACAGGATTGTACCTTGTTCGCTGCAGCAGCTCTTACTTCGGCTTCGCAGTCTTTTAATAAGGACTGAAACGCTGGAACCAGGTCTGTTTTCGTTATTTCCGGTCCTACCGCCTGTTGTAATCATTATAGGTTAGTTATAAAGCGATATATTATTTAGAAGCACTGCAAAGTGCAGCATAAAATATATTTATTTTACCTTCTGAAGGTCAACGAATTTATCAGCGACCATGTAGCGAACTCTCCAGCTTTTATCTTCAGCCGACAGCCTCAAAGTTGGCATTAGTAATTGTTCTGTGTCCTCTTGTGCAAGCAGAGATGCTATGCTCACACACGCTTCCACGGCCAACAGTCTCACCGAATCCTGTATATAGGTAAACATTATTTATATTTAAACACTAGGCTCATTTTACAAAAATGAGAAATTTGTGCCCGAACATTTGTGGTCACCTGTTCATCTTGGGCCAGATTGATGAACATAGGAATTATATCGGACTTTAGATATTCCGGTTCAACCACTTTTGCCAGTTCGCCCAATTTGCTTGCTGCAGCACGACGGACCATCGGTGTATCATCCTGACAAAGACTTCTAAAGTGACTCCTCAGATCACCTTTCAAAAAAAAATAACAAAACAACAATTTAGTATTTTTTCATCACTTTTAATAACTTTAATCTGACATCTTCTTACTTCGAATAGTGGGGGACACTCGAGAGTAACAAACGGAGAAAAGTCCACACGCTGAGGTTCTAGAGGTAAACCAGTCTCCAGAGGCAAGTCGCTTCACCAATGGTACAAAGTGGGCTTCTAGGTCAGCGACAGAATGCTGAGCTGAGATTGCCCTCAAGGAATCCACAGCCTTATCCCTAACAACGGTCTCTTCAACTGTTGCAAGTGACTCCAGCGGTGCCTATTATAATTCAAATACACAAAATACACATTTAGAAACAGTTTCAGTAACTATATTAATTATGTCGAGACTTACCAATAAACAATGAACATGTTCAGGTCCTCCAACTAAGGGCGTGAAATTACCCAACTGTTCTGCAAGTGCGAGAAGAACTTCATCCTCATCATAAATAGTATCAGCCAAAAATGGAATCAACTCTGACCTCGTTCTTTCCACTCCAAGGGCGAGGGCAATAGTTGACAGTTTTTTAATGGAATTCAACCTCAACTATTATTAGAGCAAATAAAAATAAGAATGTTAACCTCAATAATCTAATTTTTCTTACACAATAATAATAATAATAATAGTATACCTGGACATCTTCATTTCTTAATTCATCAATAAGGACGGCGATGGGGTAGAGGGATTCATCCCCACAAGTGTCACTAGCGGCCATTTCGTCTCTCTTCAGAGGTCCTTCTCTTTCTAAATGAATTCTGTCGATTTGTTTCAAATAATTTTGCAAATTGCAAAGAAGAATTTAATAAACTGTCAATGGCGAGTGTGTGGGATCATTGGTGATTGGGATGGGAAGGGAAAAGACTTCAGCAAAGTTCAGTATTTTTTTTTTATTATTTCAGCCTAGAAAGAAAGAAAAAGAATTCATAGAGGACACCATATAACCGAGCTCAAACTCAAAACCTAATTTCGGCTCTGGTTAACTGGGGTGACTTGATTTAGATTTTTTGTATGCATCAAGTTACCCCAGAACCTAAATTAAGGTTCAATTTCCTAATACATTTACTACTATTTTAGTTTTATTGTTGCAATGCTCATAATGGTAATTTATCATAGTATTATTATGATATTAAAACCTATAATTTGCATCAAAAATAACAATGAATAACGGCTTGTCATTTGATTTAGATGCAAAAATTAAATTTTGTTTAGGAAACCGGTGGCATCCAATTCAGCCTGGCAACAGACTTTTCTATGGGCAGACTACAGACACAACATCAAGAAACTACGCACTACGTAATTCACACATATACAAAATGTTTAGATTATAACTTGTATTATATTATTTACAGCATCTCTCTTCCTTATTACTTATTTCGGCTTTGAAGAAGCTACTAGAACAACAAGGTGACCCCCGGCTGACCGGTTGTTATTTAAAGTAAGTCTATCTATCTCAATTTATGACCTTTTGTTCTTCTGTCATATTTTTATTCAAGTATATACAGTATACATCAGTAACTTTTTTTTGAAAATTCACCTTAAATTGCATATAGACGTTGATTTGATCGATAATTATCGATGAAATAAAAATATATATTGTTAGAATTCGATGATGTGACATGACTCTTCCGTATTGATTTTTTT